>OENT01000294.1:81906-139814 GCA_900239685.1 Rotaria macrura
TGCATAGAAGTTTTAATTTTACACATTTCAATCTGAACTAGTTGAGATCAAAATATTTCATTATGAACTAGTCAGCTATGGATAGTTCGGATTAAAATTTTAATTAGTCCTAGTTGATTTTAAAATTGTAAAGTCAACTAGTTCACTTCACAATGCATTTCAATATCAACTAGTTGAGATCAAAATTTTAAAATCAACTAGGAATAATTAAAATTTCAATCTGTCCTAGTTCGATTTAAAACTGAACTGGATTTTAATTTGTCCTACGACATATGCATTGAAATGTTCTCTATCGATCTGCAAACGAAAGACTTCTTTTGAATTGCTTTCCCTCACGCTATCTCGAAAACCTCGACTGTTACCTTATCGCCAAAATATTTCGTCTTTCCATTTAATCTACTTGTAGTTATCTCATTTTTTGCGCATGATCATATCAGGGATACATGTCAAGATGCATGAGTCATTGTACGGCTTCAATTTGAGGTATGACGCATGCGAAGAATTAGAAAATTTTCGACTTTGGACTTGCTTTATGTAGGATGCGTTGGATTTTTTTTTATTAACGGCTATTTTTAATTCCTGATAGATAAGTTAGTATCTTCCAAATGATTTTCATCCGTTAGTATTCAGGAGAAACTTGAAAATGAACTGTATGTAAGGTTTTTCTCAAGATCAAATTTTTTTCAGAAAAAATACTGTTTTGCTCCAGGTTCTCCGACATGGTAAGTGGAATCGAGCTGTGAAGTTTTACATATATACTTGACACCATGTGGGGTTGTTGGATTTTTTATTTTGAAAACCTTAATTTCTGGTCATTTTTTGGCAGCTTTCATAACAACTGCAACAGTACTAAAAACAGTAGTTTCTTTTAGGATACATTCAGCATTTAGACTTTTTTTATCTAAAGGAAAAATAAATCAAGAAAATCACCCCTCACCCCAAATAGTGTTCAGTACCTGTAAACAAATTTTCAGTTCGACCGGACTTAGTATCTCAGAGAAACAGGAGCGAAAAACTGAGTCATTTTGATCGATTCCGACCCCACTATTTCATACAGGACAGCATAAGGGAACTTTGAGTCTAGCATAACTTTTACTATGGATGTTCTATCTGCTACGAAAGTTTCAAAATTTTCTGACGAGGCATTCTCTAGAAACTCTAGAAAGGGGGAAGGTTACACTTTGGTTCCTCAAATTTTGTCGAGAAAAAACAGTGTCGCAATGTTACGCTAGTTTTTGAATTTTTTCAAGAGAGCAAAAACAGTTTAAAATAAATCTGTTATACTACTTGAAAGCTCATTCTATCTTCTACGAAACTAGTTTTATAATCATAGCCGTTTGAAGATATTCTTTCTCAAAAAATTAGCGTTTTATAAACGATTCTAAAGAAGACAAGTCAGTATATTCATGTTGTTGTGCATAAAGAAATATGGCACTATATCATCCCAAAAATCATCATGAGAACATTATTACTGAATAATCTTTTCATTACACACTATCGTCTAGATGAATTTTCCTCAAGAGCAAATTTCACTTATTTCAGATTTACGGTAAATCTCGCCGTTTATGAATTAAATCTTTATTCTGACAATCAATTAATTATTAGAACTTAATCGAATGAAATTCAAAATATCAACAGAAAAGAAAACATGACACATAATGAATCTAATATCTATCTGTACAATTTTAGTTTTTTTCTTCGGTCAATAAAACATCAAAATGAGCTCACAAAAATAAAACCTTGAGCTAAATAATAAACATGCATAAAAGACATAATTTAAACGATAAATTAAATTCAAATTTGCATTGACATATGATTATTGTCGCGAACGATTCATTCAATATCTTCTGGTGCAATTATCTTAGGTTTGTCACCTGCTCGTTCAGCAAGACATTCTTGAAAAAAATGCCGTTGATAATTGAATACATTGGTATATAGTATTGTATTAAATTCAAAATAATAGTCAGCATCTGGATAGACCTTTTTCAAAGATCAAAACGAGAAGAAACCTTCAAATAGAAGAAATCATTTGAAATTTTACTTTGAAATCAAATTGTATGTTGTTATCAGTTAAAGATTTGGCTAATGTTGCTGAATGTTTAAAATGGACAACTTCTGAAAGAAAAATTCGATCAATATTTGTTTTCTAATTTTATTAGTCAATATTTTCTTACCATCTGCTGTTCCATGAACAAAAGTCAAACTTTTATTTCGTATATTCAAACGATGATACTTAAAAGTCAAATAAAGTCAAATAAAATAAAATTGACATTTAAAATTTAACTTACATATTTGACATTCGATTTCAATTCATCAATTCGTTCACTAAAAACAGCATCTATTTACATCAATAGAATTATTGTCAGTAAATAAATGATCGATTCACGCTTACGATATTGAGATAGATCACTAACTGGTGATTGTAGAAATGCACACGAATATTCATTTTTACCGTTATTACTTTCTTCGAGTAATTTTAATGCTATCAAAGCAAATGGACCCTAAACAAAGTTTTTAAAAACAATCCAATAAGTATCAATGAAGTTTATACTAAATGAAAACAACTATATTAATAGCTCGATGGTAGTATCATACGAGTGATTTGTAATTAGCATAAAACATGTTAATTTAGGACATTTCGATGACGATGTTTTAATCTTATTCAAGTTTTTCATTTGAATTCTCAGTTTCGAGAGAGTTGACATCATTCATTTGGTCTATGAAGAAAAGTTTCTGAGAATTTGAGATGGCTATACACATCTTTTGTCCAAAAACATATTTGAAAAAGTGTCTATGTTTTACCATTCAAAGAACAGTATATATTACAATAGGATATCTTGTTCGCATCATTGTTGTTTTCCTACGATTAAGCATATCAAATCAAAAATTTTCTTTCTCATGGATCTTTTTATAAATATCTACTTCGAACTATAAGCAGTGTACAATTACAAAGAGAAAAGGTTCAAATGTCGTAATCAGATGTAAATCTAAATTTATCTAATGAGACATGACCTGAAACGATATAGTGTGTAGGTGTAGAGGTACAAAACGTTGGGTCGTCGAACATACGTAATCACCGATGACATAGCAACATACTTTCTCACACACTTCAGTAGAGATTGTGACGAATTGCGGTCATATATAAAAGACTTTTTTCATAGGATTCCAAGAAGATTAAACGAAAGGTTAACGAAGAAGAAATAAGTTATCAGCTATCATTCTGTAATTAAAAGGAGCAGATACGTCATATTTCATATTTTAATCAAACAAGGATTATTGTAAACAGCTTCCCTGTGCAGAAGAAGTAAATTAGTCTAGAACAAAGTCATGTCTTAGTCAAAGAAGATTTTAATTACATGATACCCGTTTCTAATCTGTCTTCAGTATAAGCTTTTGAGTATCTATGATAGAAAATACACTTTCATATGTCTTGAAAAATATCCAAAACGTAAGCATACACGAAGATAAAAGCTCGTCTAACTTTAATTATACACTCAATGCAAAAAAGGAAATTCGATTTGTTTTCATTCTTACTCGTGCTTTAAGTCCAAATCGTGCATAACTGAATATTCCATTGAATTTTTTTTCATGCCACCTTATATGTCTAAATATGTTTTAAAAAGTGGTAGAAATAAAACATTGTTTTCAACTTTTGTTCAATTTCTTACTGTACAAGTTTAATATAATCTTCTTGTTGTCGTTCGAACCAGTCTTGGTAATTGTATTTATAATAACTTTCATCCTGTCCCGTACTACCATGTGTATCAAATATAACGATACTAATATTGTCATGTATAGCGTGAAGAAATCTAAATGAAGAATTGGATAGGAATATTTTTTTACAGTTGAACCCTATGTATTTATGTACTCTATCGTGGGCACAAAGTATTTTTTATTGACACGTTGATTTGATAGTCGATCGTTCCTAAAATTTAAAAACAAGACAACATGATATATTCATGTCAGTCAACTATCTACTTCTTACATTAAAACAATAATCGGATAAGATACAATTGTTGAGTTCGGGTTGTATTTTGGAGGTAAAATAATCATTGCATTGCCAACTATGAAAATCAAATATAAATTATGTCTGCCTCATACAAAGTGATAAGTATACTACAAAAACGAATATCAAGACCATTAGAATGAATTTTGCTTGACAAGAAAATATTCGAATGAAAGAACGTCTATTATTGAAATTATATCAAGATAGATAGCACATTGCAAAATAATACTTGATTACAATACAAGTCGATTTTCAGGTGATGGCTAAGAGTTTATTCTATTATCGTACGACGAAATCATTTAAATTTAATTCAACACGATCAAAAAAGGTCGTTCAAGTTAAGAATTAGAAATTGAAAATCTTTCCAATTCATTCATCATATACAAAGAATATTGCTTCTGGTATAAATTAATTGTTACTGTAGGAAATCAAATTATACATTAATTGTATGTCGGAACGATTAGGTGAAAGAGTACTGAAAAATTTAGTGTAAAAATAAAATCTGCCTACAATCAGTAACACGAACTGATTTGTACTTAACAACGTCATTCAATAGAAATAGCATCACTAGTATTTCTGAACGTATTAGAGTAAAGATCATTAGAATTGAAATAATCTCGTAAATATCTATGCCAATAGGACTTGTTGAAAAAATTCAGAGAATGCTGATAATCGAAAAGGCTACTTAAATTAAATTTTAATTACATAATAGATCTATGAGTACGTTTCATCATCTAGAACATGTTCTTAGAAAATCTATTGAAATGATTAGGTTTTTGTCGAGTTTTGTAATGTACTAAATTGGAAATCCACAAGGCCTGAAGATTTCAAACAGGAATCAGTTTTTAACAGAAAGAAAAATAGAATCCATAATTGATTCACTATTCTTAGAATCGTAGACTCTACTCGTTAGTAGTTTTTCCAACTTGAAATCCGCAGATCACGCCTTCTGCCAATATGCAGCACTGTAATGAATATCAAACTGTAGTATTATACGTCTAGAAAAAAGCAATTTACCGTTTGAATCTTTTTCAGATTGTTGAGATTTCAATAGAGTGTATCATAATATCGAAAAACAAAACTTTTAAAAAGAAGTCAATTATTTCACCGAAAAAAAAATCATTTTTCATCGTCTTCAATCATTCCAGGGGTCGCAGCGGCCTATGTCTGAAAATCAGGAAAATAGCCAGGACACATTTTTAAAAAAAAATCAGGAAATTTAAGTCCTATCATAGTACTGCTATTCAGGGTGAAAGCTGCACAAAAGTATGTCCATCAATGATAGCTCATTGAAATTACTAGATCATATTTCTTCGAACACATATTTTGAGTTCTACTTTTCCTTTTCAGTTACTACGCCTAAATATGCATTGGGTATGCGTTTTTCTTTCTCAGGCATATGGCATCGAGACTGGGGCACCCATTTCGATTGAATTGTCATTTGTTTCTCGCAGAAATAGGATATTTATTAAGAAAACAGCCGTAAAAAGAAATAAGAACAAATCCTATTCTCTCACTTTTAAAAATTCTAAATCTATCTTTTCAATACTCAAACCATTTCCTTGCATCACACTTTCTTCCTTCACTCTTCCTTTTTTTTTCTTTTCTTGTTATCTTTGCTCTTCGCACATATAAAACAATCATGTTGTAGATAATCAAATAAAAGCGTTCCTAAGAAAACTTTGATAAATCGACTGAAATGTTAAAATAAGGAATACAAGATTCAATCCAACTACGCATGGTCCGAAACTGAATGATATAAATGTCAGCGAAGTACAGTTGATAAACACTAACAATAAATAGCTGCTTCCAAAAAATTAATTAATTTGAAATAATTGAAACTTAGATTGATTGCAAGATAAAAGATTGTTAGCGCAGCCCCGTTGGGGCTAAAATGTGGAACTCACATATCTATAGCTTCAAAATGTTAATAGAAAATACAGAACATGTAATATCACGAATTCTTTTGCATCCTCTTTCTCTTATTGGTACCCTTTTTTTCGTTTTAATTGTTATTATTCGCACATTTTTCAATGTTTATTTTTCTTAATTTAACATTTTCCTTATCATAAGCATTGAAAAAAACGGTAAACAATGCTCTGATATATGGCGATAATACAATGCTGGTTGCTATATCTGTAATGGAGTAATACACTGTTGTCTACGATGTGTAATGGTGGTCGGCCGGCGGGAGGGGGGCGTCTGTAACCAGAGACCTGGTCTGTAACGGGGGCATGGGGAGAATAAAAAATCTCACTGTTAAACTTCCACACACATTTTCCTTCGAAAACATATGTGAGTTCCACAAAAAGTGGACACAATGAATAAAAATTTGAGTAAGTTTATAATCTTTCTTTTTATAGAAAATAGTCAATAAATATTTCTATGAAGTGTTTAGGGAACGTTGAGTATAACCGAACAAGACGTAAAAATGACGTATATGGGGTCCTACGGAGATAAATCTTAAAAAATCAGGATTTACAATCAAAAGCAGGAAAATCAGGACACCTTAAAAAAAGTCAGGAAAAAATCATTAAAGTAGTGTCGCTGGCAGGCCTGTCTTTCAATATCTCAAAAAAATGTTGCATGATCATCCTTTCATCATAAGAAAATAAACCAATGACGATCCGAGAAAAGACAACATGATTCGCCATTCTAACATGATTCGATAAAAATCAATTCAATATGATCTTGCGTCAAATAGTTTCAAGTTCGAAATGAATAAATATCCCTGTAGAAACATGTTTTACTCCATACCTAGTTGATACGCCAGATTAAGTGAGTTATTAGATGTTGTTTTCATAATACTCTAAAGGTGACCGCACCCTTCTTCCTCTGTGTGTGTTAAAAACAGATCTCGCTCTTGGAACATAAAAATATCATGAAATTATCAGAATATGTTAGGGCTGTAGTGAAGAGACTATAATGAAAATACCTGCCCTATACAGCCATATTTATGCGCGGTATTCACTAAACAAGGGTCAAACATCGCCTTAATGGTATCCGAAACTTTTCGGTGAGTCTTCATTGTAAATATATATATATATATTCTATCTTTTTGCCCTGACCACTATTATAGGATATTTTGATTAACCAAATCTTTTCGTGAATTAACTACTACGTAGTTAGATCTGACTCTAAGCAGAATGTTCGATAATCGATCAAGTTTAAATGCGACTCTTTCACAAAACCAAATAAACTGAGTACAACTCTTCCAACAAGACACATATATATTCTAAAATTAATAAAAGTTTTTTGTGTTTCAAATCTGCACTTTCTAATAAAATTTATACGAAGGATTTCGGGTACGTTGTGCAATGATTGAAAACAATATTTTTTAAAAAGACGTCCAAAATATGAACGTTTGAAGTATATAATAGGCCCAGAGAGCATTGCAGAAAAAAAGCCTGAAAACATAACGATCATTTCAGAATGCTAAAAAATAATCCAAAAATGTTCCGAGAAAATCATAGTATTGATATAAAATAGTATTTCATTGAAAGATAAAAACCTACAAAAATCATCTAGTCAGTCTCATTATATTGACTCAAAGAAGAAATATAAAATAGTTGATTTGAAAACGATTAATGTTATAGTTAAAAATTTTGAAATCTTGTCCTGTTCGCCAGATTTTGTTTCATAGATATTCGTTGCAAGATCTTTTTCATACGCTTTTATATATGACTGAAGGACAAAATCGTGAAGAAAAATTCAAAATCATACGTTAGATTGATTCGAAAATGATCTACGAAATATATCTAGATACTGATTCATTTTATACTTTATAGTACTCGCTATACTTGAAGAATCCTATAAAAAATGGCGATGCAATAAATATTAAAACAGATATTTTGTTATTTCATGAATAAAATTCTAGATGAAGACATACTATAACAATCGATTCAATTTCTGTACAGATATATCTTCAACGATTGGGATTGCAAAAAAAAGAAATGTTTCTACTCGTTCAACTGAAACTTAGTAACATATCTTAGATGATAGTGTTTATTTTTGTGTCCTAGACGACATGGATTTTTGTTACCTGTATTCTTGTGATCTAATGGCACTGTAAAATAATCGATATAAGGCATTGCTCGTTTATTTTTCCATTCTCGAAATGGTTCATTGTCATTAATTAGGGCTTTTTAAAAATTAAGAAAATTCGATTATAGGAAAATCAAAAAACAAGGCACTTGTATAATTTCTTTTACCTAGTTCTTCCTTCCGATTATTTAGTTTTGAATAGGGAATCGATGGTCCAAAGCATTCAAATATATAATAACTTCCATTACCAAGACTGAATTGTGCACTGGCATAGCCACATGATTGATCACATGACAAACATTCAAGTTTAGATTTCATATTCGAATATGTCCATCTAGTTATACACGAAAGAAATTTTATATGGTACATATTCAAAGAAAAATGTATTTTCTACCGATAGAATTGCTTTTCTAACGAATCATTTTGACGTGATCCAGTAAAATAAACTTGACCTGAATTATCAATATGAATTATTTCATCTACATTTACTTCTTCAGGCGATTTTGCATTTATTTGTGGATACTAGAAGAATAATAATAAAATAGTTTATTAATTTTTGACTCTCTCCAATATGAATCGCACATACTGTTTGATTGAAATGTATTCGAACAACACGTGGAAAAGCTTTCTGTGTTGAACGACCAGTATTCAATGGATCAAAACGTATTATATAAGCATATGTACCATAGGATGAAAAATATGGTTTAAGAAAACGTGTTAATAAATAAGATCTTGATGTTTCTTCATGAAATTTTCCTTTCAATATTATTTTATCATTAGAAATTTCGTATAATTGAATTATACTCGAGTTTTGCATGCGATTACCATAAACGATAGACAAACATGTATTACCACACCAAACAACATGATAAACATAGATATCAATTTTTTTCCTTTAAATTCAAAAGTCAATTTTAATTTTAGTAGTAGTTTATTCCTCAAGGGATGAACATATGAGAGACAAGATAGATTTTACCCCGCTAATCACAGGTTATTCGATCAATTTTTAGAATACTAGTATTCTTCATCCTCGCTGTCTAATTGACCTTCGTGAATATAGAAGTTTAGATTATTGCACAATCTAGAATCTGTGTCAATCATTTCATTGACATACAAGAAAGAAAGCAAATCTAATTGGATTACTACTTTAATGTGAATGTCGCGAATAGTGATGATCTTCTACGATAGTCTGTTGGTTACAAGGACATTTTCTAAATGTCATCCATTGTCGTTCGAGTGAGACTGTCTAACTTCTATAATGAACTACGAACGAGAGATGTGTATAAATTTTCATCGTTGCATTTCCAAAGTTCTTATATCTCATGTTGTAAAGTATACAATTTAAGAATTTTAATCTTACGCTTTGCTATATTCGATCGGTCGTTGTACAAACACCACTTTTCCTGATTTAATACTATAGATGTAAACATCAATTAATGGAAGTGGATCATTCAATTTTGGATATGGTACAGAATATTGATCATCATTATCCAATAGTAAATCATATTTTAGATAATGATTTTTAGGTAATTTTGTGAGATTCAGTTTAATAAAAGCTAAATAATTATCATTCGGTGACCAAAAAAGAAGAATATTTCGATTGAAGATTTCATCTAAAAAACAAATAGAATACATTTCAATTTTTGATATATTTTTCTATTTCACCAATACTATGTAAAAAAAATGAATTGATTTTAGTTCAGTTTTAGAATTGCGAAACTAACGAAAATAGTCAAATCTTGTTTTACAGTTTTTAATCATGAGATTATTTCTCTTTACTATGGTAGTAATTATCATTTTGTTAGAAAATTTTAAGATTAAGTACATCAAAACTCGATTTTTCTCTCTAAAAACAACAAGACATTTCAATTCCATGATCTTACATTCGTATATCCATTCGATAAGACCATTATGAATTGTATCGTGATTTCCATCGGATGTTACTCTGTTACTTGTTTTCTTCGATACATCATATACATAAACGTCAAAATTATAAATATAAGCCTAAAAGAAATTTTTCTTGATTTCTCATATTATAAAATGTACGAAAAAAATGCATCACTCACAAATAGATGATCCGAATGAGAATACAAAACAGCAGATATAGGTATTCTTCTATCATCTGAATGTGTTATTGGTTCGATCATTTTAGATTTTTCATATATATCATACAGATACTCAACATAATAAGGACGAGTCTAATTTAAATAAATAATCAATTAGCATGTAAAAGTTTTTTTTTCTTTTACTTTATATTTTCTAATCGGTACAAGAACATATCTTGTTGATGGTGAAATCATTCCATGACCAATATTTTCTTGTGGAATAATATCTCTTTTAAATAGTAATTCATTTTGAAGTGTGTCACAATTGTAAATTCTTATCGCACCATTTGCATCCAAATATGAAAAATATCTATCCGATATCCATGTGCCATTCCAACTATTTCATAAAATAGAATAGATATGACAAAAGAAAAACTTATGCTAGCAACTAACGGTTGAGGTATTTTCATATTAAAAATATCTTGTTCATAAATTTTGATAAGTTCATGTTGAGTTGATGTTCGTTCTTAAAGTCAAATATGTTTCTAAACATGTAATAATTACCAAAACATATTTTTCTTACGAATTCTTGTGAGAAAAATTGCTGCAGCAATAAATAGACAAATAACAGTAATGACAATAAAGGCTATGCTTAAAGCTTTCCAATTTTGTTTTTTACTTGTACCACCCACTAGTTCCTAGAATAGAATATTGATCAATGTATTGATTTTGTTAATTACAAATTTTTTTCTTTTTCTTTTCTTCGTATTATAGAATTAAAGGGATAATAAAAATCTCACCACACAAAAAGAGCAAAATCCTCGGAAATTCTTTTCCTCCTCTTCTTCATCTGATTGCTGTTGTTGTTGTTGTCGTTGTTGTTGTTGCTGATAATTATGATGATCTTGTTGTGGGGAGAGCATCAATTTTTTATTTTACAAAAATTGACAATAGAATAAATCGATTATGAGTCTATGCTTTACTGAAATCATTCGATAACAAGGAAAACCCAGATATCTGTTTTTGTTTTTTAGCTAAGAACAGAAATAATAACTGCGCTTGTCTTATATTATTTCTATTTAGGATCTCATTCTGATGGTATCATTGATGAAGTGTTGAAGGACACAAGAGACAAATCAACTTCCGCTTTGTATGCACTAGTTCTGTGATCTATACAAACGAACGACAATTTGAACTACTACCCTTGCCATCGAGTCTTAGTTAGATGTAAAATAAATACATCATCGATTTGAAACATTATCAACGGTTACAATCAAAAAAAAAATAGAAAAGAAAATTTTACAATTATAACTCACATTATGGTCTGCGCTTTTAGCCATTAGTTCATAACAAATGAAAAGTAATCAACTTTCTTTCTTTTCTCAAAGTTGAATTATATGCATCTTATTATTTGATATTATTGATGTGGAAGAATGACGATGAATTTAACTTAAGAAAGAAGATTGGAATGTATTAATAGAGACATTTGTCTATCGTCCCAAACTAATATGATTCTATGCTATTTTTTTCTCGTATTTTTTTAACTCACATTATTTTCTTCCATCCTAATTTTCATTTCCTTTATTCCATTGATTTAAATATATTACGACTATTGATATATATCCGATGATATTATAATAATTACAAGGCGAAAAGTTGTAATAATTAATAAATGAACTAAATTCTTCGCTTATCTTGGCTGTTAGTCGATTGTCATTTGGTGACAGCTGTGAACTATAGGACCAGAAAAAAAAATAACTTTTAGAAAATGATGTCAAGAAAAAGCCTAGTTTTCCCTCCGACATACCCGACACATTTTCTTTTCATGTATTACTTGATCAATACTTCAATGGAGATTCATCACATCCTCTATTTCACACACGCCCACACATTCTCAAACATGGTTTTCTCTCCGACGCTTTGACATGATCATGTTCAGTATCTGAATGAACATGAATCGTTAATTTATACAATGGCTAACATCCATAGCTGTGACGTCCTTTTCCGATAGTACAAGTAGAATAATGATGATTGTAAAAGAGAAAAAAAAGCGAGACTAAAACCTATGAGTAACAAAAGACCTTGTCAAATAAATATTAGATTTTATTGTCGTGATACTTGAAAACTGTAATAAATCTGTTCGATTCCAAAAGCAGGAATAGATGCATCGTAAATGCATACGTTTTTCATAGATAATGATTACATGTAATCAAGTCAGGATATGAATTTCATTACGGTTTAGTTGATCAATGAATATAGAAATGAAAACCATCATTACTCATCAATAACTGTCAACAATGCGTGCAGAACAAAGTTGAAATTCAGTTTGATTCAATAATAGTTTGTTTTCTTTTTTTTATATCCAAAACATCGATACAATTGCGTAGGTTACGTTCTGCTGCAAAAGTCTCGGTTGAAATATACGAGCTAACTCAATCATTGAATAATTTAACTCTTTACATCTTGATGATGTACGCTGATGTGCTTTACAAAAAGTACGAATCATCGCTTTTTGTCTTCTTTTTCAAAGGTTAAATATAATTCAATTACTCTAACGTGCCTCTCTTCTTCTTTTTTTTGACTCGAGCATATAAACTTTTCCTAACCATGGTATATTTAAACAGCTACATAAATATATTTATATTTGTTTTATCTATCAAGTTTTTGAATAAATGACAAACACTTAAAAACGCAACAGAGTTTTTAATTCATGTACTCACCTGCATAATACATGAGTAAAATGAAAAATCATGTAAACAACTTGTTATTTTTACTTATAAACCATTTTACTGATCAAACTAGCGCATGAAGTTTTCGAAAAAAAAAAAGGTACCGACAAAGTCATGAAAAAAGAAAAAAAATACTATCGATGCTGATATATTTACATCAAATAATTGTAATCTTGCACAGAAAAAGAACAGAAAAAGCTATGGAGTACTGTTGACAACATGCCATTTTACTAGTATTTAAATCATTAAGATAATTTGTTTAAGGTTTGTAAATGTAGATACACAGTTAAATAACATTTCTTGCTGTATAATCCATTGCACATGCTACCATATTTCCCTCTGTTTGACGTTAATTTAGAATTGACTGCTAAATAAAGAATTGACTTTCATGTTCAGTTACATTATGACCAGAAAAATATTTTACTGCAAGACGTTTTAAGTAAATTTTAGTTCGAGTACCCTGTAAAATGTTTGCTTCAAAAGTCAAAAATCAGATAGGAATGTCGACTGTTCGGTAACCAAATTTCAATAGCAGCCATCTGTTGCAATTTTTATTCTCAACGAAAAGAATGAATAGAGTTACTCCGTTGTCTTGAATTCTATCTGGACAAAAGCTATCAAGATGGTTTTGGTTTTTCTGTTATATTATTCTTTTAGGAGAAAAAAAAAGAAAGATCAATTATTTCTTTCAGATGAGTTTTGTCCCTATTTAAAGATAATAGCAAAAGTCAAATCTAAATCGATCAATGTCAAAAGAACTATGATGTTATACATCGGCATTCGGTTATCTTTTTGTAGTACGATTCATTTCGAAAAACATTCTTTCACATCGAAGGATGTCTTGAAATATGCACATAATTACAATTGACGAATATGTGTATGAGAATATGACGAATATTCCAACTAAATCGTTAAAATTTAATGATGAATTTGTACGATATTGAAAGAAAATAAGAAACAAAAACAGAATTCTATATTTTTAGAAAATTTACAAGTAGTCCGAAACGAGTAAGATCTATATTACTAGAATGAGAAATAAATGGCACAGCTAAACTGTAGAAGAAAAATTCTATTCTACTAAGTATTTATTTAAACTCACATTGACACCCTTATCACATGCTTCATGACTATTAATTCTCGTGATAATCATAAAAAGAATTCGATATTTTTCATCTGTAATCTATTATTAGTAAAGAAAGTCGTCAACATACACTTTCTATCATACATTTATAAATATCATTCGAATCGAATCATTATTATAGAGTAGCATTGGTTTTCGGTAAAGATAGATAATATGTATAATCTCTTTTCATCTAATCATGCAAGAATATAATACATAGGGTATTTACAATATGCGTATGACTTTGTATTTTATGTTTCAGCGAAAGGAAAAATGAAGATAATTAATACCGGGACTTAAAGAAAACAACTAAGACGATATCATCACACAAGATATTCACATTGTGTTATCACGCAATAGTCTAAATATAGGACAAGTACTTTCATCTGATTGATTTTAACTCATGTCACGAAATCCGGTTCATTCTAATTTGATTCAGTCAAAATCATTCTAGGATTTTCATCGATCGTCAGTTAATAGATTGAAGAAAAAAGTCCAACCTGTTGGTATTTTACTACAAGTCTCAAACGACAAATATTATTTTTTAAAAACAATCATAAATCATGCTATCAAAAACACGAACGATCAGAAAGTTTACCATGTACAAAATTACCTTCATTACAGCGAATGATATACTCATTTTTTTCTGCATACATACGAATTCGGTATTCATATCTATACTAATTGAATTATATGATAGTTATATAGCCGAGCATCAATAATGTAGAATTCCAAGACTGAAAGAAATAGTTCGAAGATCACGAAACAATCTGTGTCACCGAACTGAAACAGGAAATTGAAATGCGTGATCAATTTTCTGAAATGTTGATTCATTCTATTGGTATTTTCATTTAGGATACGCATAACATCCGATGCAAAATTATCATACACTATGTCGATTCGTAGAAATTTTATTCATGAAGACGTTGTGAAATAGAAATTATTATTCGGTTTCTTTTTAATGCACATAGTATAATTAACATGTTTACAGCAGTCGTTTTATCAAAAAAGAAATTTTACAAACGAAATCCAATAAATTTTCCGAAAGAAAAATATTTTTTTTAAAGACTCCCGTGGCTTGATATTTTTAATGAATTACTGAACATATTCTTTGTAAAATCATAGATAATTACAATTGACTGCTATCATATATGGTTAGAAAGAATGAGAAGAAAAAGAGTTTCCTCTATCGTTGTCGATTGTGTTACTCGAGGACTCATACGCTCTAACGTTTTTGCTTTTTTCTAAATGTTTTTGCACAAGTGCGACTTTGCCTTCTAGTAGTCTCAAACTATATAATTCATAACTTCCAGAGTAACGCACAATAAATAAAGCTATATTGAGCAGAATATTGCCTTTCATGTGATAGAGAAAGTGGAACGAGCAAACATTTCGATTGATCGTGTTTGTATGTTGCATGCTGTTCTTTATAAATTCTATTCAACGTCAGATTTTATTATAAACGACATTTAATAGTCATCTAGAATATCTATTAAACAAGAATGATTGTCTCTGTTATAGACACAGGGATGTATAATAGACAGTTAATCTTTATGCATATAAAATGTTTCACTCTGTTATAGTATTATTTTTCCCAATCACATAATAGGCAACACTTCTAAATTACAAATGATAAGATTTCATAAGGAAATCTTATATCGTTATTCTAGAAATGAAAGAAAATAATAAGAGCATCAAATATTTCTCTAAATATATTGCTAACATACTAACATAGTACATCGATACATGAATATCTATTTAAATCAAATCACTAATAGTTTTGTGTTCAAATATGACAAAAAATACTTGGAAAAGAAGATTCATTTCTCTCTTTCTTTTATCCATCTATTAAACATGAAATAACTCTCAACGACTGTAAGTTACAAACAAACAATTCCAAAATACAGTAAAAATTTACATGGAAAATGTTCTATATTGATATGAAAATTAAAACCAAAACGAAATAATCACATACCTGGTCGTTATTAAAATATTTTCCCAGTATCTTCTTATTTTTCATTTGAATTCTTTTCATCTTTTCTATTGATCAATAATATTGTTTAATATTTGATAAGATAATGATAACAACGACTTGTGCTTGTTTTAATTCAAATGTTAACTCATTAATAATCAATTCATCAGCGTTGATGTCAATCGGTGCAATAACTTTACAATCATACTAACTAGTAATATTAAAATAATAGTTGTTAGAAAGTACTGAAATGTGCGTCTGTCTATTTCTCTATACTGCGCAAAAGACATTAGACAAGATCGTTCCAAACACAAAAAAAAAATACACGAACAAACAGCAATGAGATCGATAATTCGATTTTCCTTTTCGGATAGCTGGTTTTTCTCTCCTTTCTCTTTTCTTATGTTCCATTATCGACGATGAATGACAATGATTATTATCGGAAGAAAGACCTCATCATCATAGTCACGTACATAAACAACAAGACATATCATATTTCTTGCCTTTTTTTTCTATCGATCTATCTATCAAGTTTTTCTCAATTTTATCGTGCATCTTTCCAGTCATTGGTTACTCTATAGGTTTCAATAGACTTCTATCAATTACACATCGTATTGATTTTGCATCTCCTTTGTCCAACAATTAGGCATAAGAGGAGTAAACTAAAAAGAACATCGAAGTCACTAGGGAAATCCGTTAGTAAAAATACCATAAATTTCACGCGTGTTTATATTTTACAAATACAATAGCAAAGTATTGGGGAAATCTAAGTATGCTATGCATTAATTATATATATGTCATTAATGATATGTATATATAATGTATTGAATTTTTATCATATATTTGCATATTTCAATGAGCTTCAAATTCAATGTAAATCTCAACACATTTCCAATAACAATATGTCATTATATGGTTTTTCACAAACTTATAATCATGGAATGAAAGTTATGATATCATATGAAACATAGAAGAGTTTCGAGTAGGTGCATAGAATCTTTTCTGAAATTTCTACGAGAAAATCGTGAACGAGACTTGAAAAGTATTCAATGAAACGCTATGATTACTATGAAGGGGTACAGTAATTATAATTAGGTTGTAAAAATAAATATCTCAACAATAAGCAAACTTTAAGTTTTTCATCTGATTGTTGAATAGAATCAATTGGAATTTTTGAGATTCACAAAGAATAATGTGGATGGTCTTTTTAAAAGAGGCATTGGTTTGCTTAGAGTAAATGGCAAAGATTCTTGTAAGATGACATTTTAGATTCATAGACACTTCGCATGCTTGAGAATAAACCAGAATATCGAGTAATTCTAGATGAAAATTTATATCTAATCATTTCATTTTCTAAGTAGTCCATAGATTTATACGGTTTGAAAAGTGCTGTGAGTTCTTCTTACATTGAACTTCGGACTCTCGTAGTGATCCGATCGTAGTATTTAAAGGCTACAAAAACAAAGACTTCCTGTATTCAGTACTACATGTTCTATCTAGCTCCAGTTAATCTCACTGAAATGTTGAAAGATAAAACATCGTCTTACCTATGACTTGATTGTGTAGAGATTCAATAATTTTTATACTGACATTTGCTAAATTTCCTCACCGCACCAATTTGGACAAGAAACTGATCCCGTATCTCTTATGAACGATCGGTCACTTACATCTGCTTACACATCGGATAGCTCAAGAGAGTTTTTCGATGCAACATATCTACATGCTTGAATTATTAATAAGATCTAATTATATTTGGAGAAACAAATGCTAGGAAACTACCTCGATAATAAAAGATTTATAGATGCAAGATAATATTTTTCTATTAGAGCATGAAATTATCAATGTAATTTTTTTTATGGAACAACGAAAGTCCATCTGATTACATACGTTGATTTGATTAGTCGGTCAGGATATTGTAGTCTGGATTGTAAGAAGAAGAAAATTCTTGTTTCATAGTCAGGAAAGTGATTCCTGATGAATAACTGCTTTTCGAGCGATGAATTGAAGGTCTTCTTGTGAGAAATCTTCGAATACGATTCTTCGTTTCAATTCAGTATGAGTTTTCATATTATTGTAAACTTAGTATTTTCTTGAGTTAGACTATTAAATTAAAATTTTTTTCTAAGTTTACGAACAGTGCGAATCAATTATAGTATGTTTAATTGAGTTCCGATTGAGATCGAAATTTCATCCTATGAGTGGAATAATTCATTTAATCTGTTTTTCTTAAATTTATATTACAAATCGTTGTTGATTTAGTGTATTCCTACGTTGTTCGTCGAGAACGTAAACTTATTGTAATACGACATGAATAAATTTTGATTAGAAAACTGAGCGATGAGCTGAAAAAATTTATGGAAATAAAAATTAACTTTCCGAAATCATAAATGTCAATTTTTTATATTCAGTTGATTCGAAACGAACAACAAGAGTTATTTTCCTTCAAAACAAATTATTCCATCGATCTTCTCTGAGTTATGAGAATTTTACAATTTGTAAACTTGAACAAAAAACAAACTCCAAATATTTCGATTCTCGAACTCATTTGATCAAACTTTGTCAAAAACCTATCGTATACATAGAATACATCCCTCGTGGGGTAGAAATTCAAAACCAAATAGTATTTCTTTTGTCCTAGGTGAGACAATGAACTCTCACAAAAGTCTGCAATATGAATCGATACAACGACCTCGTCGTTATTCATAAGTACGTGGTTAAATTGTTTGACGTGTATTCGTTAGGATATCATCATCAAATAAAGAAAATTTGGACGAATCATTAAGACATATCGTTTCGGAAATCATTCATTCATTCGATAATATGTCAAATAATCTATGATATAAATTTATCACTATGATTCATTATTCTGTACTGAAAACCTCAATAATTCTGAATAAGAAGTGTATCATGCTGGAGTTGTATCCTCTCGTTTTGCTATCATCGCTTAGTTATTGAAAAGTCTATGCATGTACTCGACAGCATAATGTACCAAAAATTAGGCTTAACGACAGGAAAACTGCTTGTCCATGAGACTTCGTTATAATATGAATTGAGATCAAGTTGAAATTTGATGCGATGAAAATTATCAAATGTAATAAAGTGTGGCTAAACATAGTACAACAATCGGTCTTCACTAACGTTAATATTTTTCTACGCCATTAAAAAACCAATGGGATTTATCGGAAGACAAAAGAAAAAAACAATGTTAATATATTCTTTTTTTTTCCTATATATTAGACGAAAACATAGAATAGATACGATGAACATACTACAAACATAAACTTACGATAAATTCAAAAAGAAAAAAGAAAAAAAAATATATGTGTATAAATGTATATATAGTTTACAAACAACATTAACATGTAAAGTCGAATAAATATGAATAAATAAAAGAGAGAGCAAGATCACCGTACAATCTATTCACCAACACACATGGAACAGAGAACAAAAACCATTCGAATCTCACTCGTTCTACAAACATAATGTTAAAGTTTTCATTGTTTATCATCAAGTTCTCCTTCGTCAGAATTAACCGTTTCTAGAATGCTTACTGTACGTGACAAATATTTTTCACTTGACGAACGTGTTGTATGATGACCTGAATCACTTTGTATACGTTTTCGTGCCCGTGGTGTTACTAATGATGTTTGACGAGATAATTGTGATGTAGTTCTTTTTGGATAGTACAATTTTGCATCCGATACCATACGAACAAACATTGGACGTGGCCGTTTATCTTTGATTAAGTTTGTTGTTGGCTTTTCAAATGTAACACGATGATGTGGTGTGATAGTTGTTATCGTATTTGCCTAGAACCATTAAGATTATTTTTTTTGAAGTAAACAAATATGATTTCCAAAGTTAGAATTTCAGCTCAAGTTACTCTCATTAGAAATATTCTGATTCGTATAAGTATCTGAATACATATGGTAGCGCTTTGTGATATGCGTTCTCATTGAAATAGATTGCTCGGGAAGATGACACCGTAAACTGCCAGACATTTATTCCTAAGAACAGAATCTATATTGGTATCTACCATGCCTTTCTTTTCTCGAGCAAAGCTTCTTGTTCTGATCCTCATAATATATAAGAACTCATCATCGGAAAACGATTCATTAGTTCTAACAGGATTAAAGCTAGCTGATTAGAACGAGAGAATGTATTAAGCTTGTGCAAGATTTCAGATGTTTTAGCAATTCAATAAAAAGAGTCAAAACATTCGGAACCGAAAATTCAGGAAAACTTTCAGTCTCAATCGACACTTACAAAATCAAATCAGTGAACTTCTCTTACTCGAGCTTTCGTTCCTGGTGAAAGTATTGGAGCAACTGGTGTTTCAATTATTGCTTCTGGAATAATAACTTCATCGGGTGTAATGGTATCAATTTCAGTATTATTGATTGTAGTTGTCTGTTTAGCAGCTAGATCAAGTGAATCATTTGATGACGATTGCCTTCCACCACGTTGAGCACAATATTCAGCGAGAACATCATCAGCATGTTCTTGAATTACATTAAATGCTATATTCATGTCATTGTCATTCGCATATTTAGCACAAACAGCAAAACGAATAATATAGATATCATTGACCATAGATGGAACCATATGAATCACACCCGAGTCATTCAATGATAAAAGCAATTTTTGGCTCAATTTATTACTACCCTAGAAAAGAAGAAAAAGAATCATTTAATATGAACATACAAATTTATGTGTTCTGATGTTTCAATCGATAAAATTCACAGTCTCATTTCTTAAACGTAAAAGATCAAGAAAATTTCGATCATGATCAAATTTTAACGTTTTTGTGAACATGACTTTGATATAGTTTCACAAGACGATAGAATGAATTCGAGGACTAGGAATCGTACAATGTGAATAGAAAATGTTTTTTAGATTATTTTTCATCCGATGTAGAAAAGATTACAGCGAGTCTTCGATATTGACGTGACTAGAACTAAGATATTTTTCCATGTTGCTCTTTGTCAAGTGAGCAATCCGCATTAAAAAGTATACTCGAGTTCTGCATGTATGTAATCGTATTCGAACAAAGAATTCACAAGCGAACTATATTACATTTTGCAGATACTCAACAACTTCTATTGATTTTCGAAACATGACGAATATGAATTTTAATCGATAGAACTATTTGTATTTTTCTACCTCTGATAAAATTTTCGTTCTCTAGTTATTTCTGGTGTGTAATTTATCAAAGCAACTGTTGAGCCTATTTTAATTTAAAAAATTTAAAACAGCACGTCACACCTTAACAATACTAAAGTTTGATAACAGACGATCAGGTATGAATTTCGAAAGAGCATGATTGAAAACAGTAGAAAATGATACAATTGCATCTTCTGATTGACACGAATGGCAGATGACAATCAACGATAGAAAAGACCAATGAAAACAATTAAACTAAGTCTATGAATGTGCATTCTTAGATCATCGAACCAACAAAAACTAATACAATTTTCAGAGAAAATGATAGCTTCTTTCAAGATGGATGGAAGTCAGTGTGTTCTATCAGAGCATAAAGGATTTCTTTTGTATGTTTTTCGTTTTCAATATGTGAAATACAAATGAAGCCAGTCTCTGGCTCTTGACTGATGAATTAAGTCTGATCTGATCAATGCAAAGACAGTTCATAAAATTCAATATCGAGTTGATCGATTCAGTTGCCGAAATTATAACGGCATAATAACTACATGTGCAATGCGTACATTTCCGGCTCATAGACATCAAAAAAGAACCGAAGATATTGTCGTTTTTTAAATGTAACGTAACATCAACAAGAGAAAAAAGATTCAAAGAAACATGAAATTACCTTTAAACGAAAACAAACAAGACCTAAAGTAACATCGCCGATGATTTCAAAACGATTGTCTGTGCCTATCAAAGTTGCAAATATTTTTGCTAAGCGACAATGCTAAGCAAAAAAAGAAAGAATTTAAAAACTAAAACGATTATTGTCATTTAAAATTGACCTACTTCTCGAATATAATGACGAAGACCTTCAATACCATAACTACGAATGGTAAACCAGAGTTTAAGTGAACGAAATCGACGGCTCAATGCAACACCCCAATGCTGAAAGAAATTATATAATTGTCGATAATGTTCTACATCGAAAGGAAAAATTTACTGACACGATAGTCAACTGCTTTTTGTGCATGCTTATGTTGAAGATAGAGTGGATCGACAGACATTGCATTGATCAATGCAAATTTATCTCTAACCCTAAAATTAATCCGTAAAAAAGCTTCTCACGAAGTCGAACACACACGAAAAACTTTCTCTATTTTCTTACCAAAAACATGAACAGTCAAAATTAATCAATAACCATTTATTTGGATTCGTATTGAATGAATCAGCATACTTTTCAAAAACAAAAATAAAAGACAGTAGAATAAATCTATTCTAGTTCTAGAACATTTCCTTGTTCTCACCTGTAAACCTTTCATGATATAACGATATTCTTCACAAATAAGAGCACTACCAGCATAGGCACCATCAACATGAAACCAAAGTTTTTCACGTTGACATATTTCACCAATTTCTTCTAAATTATCATAGGAACAACAAGATGTTGTTCCCAATGTACCCGAAACCTAATTGGTATGTAGAAAATATTTCAAACATGAAATCATCTATGAGTCGACTATACAAACCAAGAATGGTATTAATCCTTTTTCTCTGTCAGCTCGAATACACTCTTCTAATGTTTTACCACGTAATGAAAAATGCTCGTCAACGGCCAACTGACGAACACGAACCATAGCAATCAAGCCGGCTTTTTCTACACATGAGTGTGCCTTGAATAAACAAATGACAGACGTGTTTCTTTTCAAGAATGAAATCTTTGAATATCCTACGAGTTTTGATGTGTAACAAACAAGACGAGCTAGAATTTGCCCATCTTCCATTAATGGATCTGCTAGACGTTTACTTGTTATTTTCTTAGTACGCGCAGCCAACATGGCAACCAGAATACATTCACTTGCCGAACCCTATTAATACAAAACAAGTATAAACATATTTGCATTAATTATACTTCTATTTTGTTTTTAAATATTGATCCCTTCAACAACGAAAGGAGCATATGTAGCTATTATCTCATCTCTACAAAAGCAAATCAATGAATCAAGATTACCGAGTTTAAGTGGCAATCTATACTCAATTGCATTGGCTAATCTGATCAAGTAAAGTAAAGAAATTTGACTAAATATTTATCTGCAGTCAAAAAACGTATTCACGACAGTTTCTTCGAACATGAAAGAAACTTGACATAGAAAACTCGGAACTACTGTAGAGAACTTAGGAAAAAAATACTATCTTACAAGGAGCACACCACCACCAATATGTCGAGCATGTTTTCGTTGATGATGACTTGTCTCTCCATTACTTATCGAATCAGGTAGCTTTTCTTCATTCAATTCTTCATCACATTCGGAACATGATTCTTCTTCATCTTCATCATCATCATCACTATCTTTATTATCACGGTTCGGATCAAATGGGAGAAAATCAACAGGTAATGCCATCATACGACCTAATCAGAAATAACAAAGAAAAGAAATAATCTTCTTGTACAAACTTTGGCGTAAATCATTAGTGTTTTCATACCAATCCAATCGAGCATGATTGTTTCAAGTTCGGTACATGCTGGACTTGCGGCCCAAGAAAAACCAACAATACCCAGACCAGCTGAAAGCATTTCGCCTAGTATTGATGGGTAACTATTTCCAGCTGGAAAATACGCATGGAAACGTGGATGTTGCCAATGTGTTATACCAGGCATGATGGCTCGTTCAACATCTTTCATTATATTATCCCATGTTTCATTTTTCTCTGGTGCATTTTTCGGTAACATAGGCCGTAAATAACCTGGTTCTATTTCAGGCGTAACACGACGATCGCTAATTGAATAAAAGGCACCAGTTTAGGCTTTGTTTAAGAAGTGATAAATTAAAGGTGTGAATGTACGTTTTCTTAGACGAAATGTTTTTCATTTCTAATCTATGAGAAATTATTCTTGGCTAGTCAAATGTCCGAAATTTGTGCATTTTTCTATGAGCATGCACTTATTTATTTTCAAGACTAATTTGAGAGACATGAAAGATGACTGCGATTATTCTCTCGAATGGTAACGCTCATCTTCGCTATGATCGAGTATTGGCGTACTCGACTGTCTGAAAGTGTATACTCTTGTTTTAAAAAATCTGAATGCTCCTCTATTGAATAATAACTGATTTATATGTATATAAACATGTGTTTGCTTTGTTTTAGAAGATCCAAAATTATAGACACTTCCAACTTTTAAAAAGTGATCTGAGATGTTTTACGAAGAGAAAATTCAACTAGATATTATTCCATTAAAAAAAACACTATGTTTTGAACCACTCCCATATGATGTCATAAGTTTTCAATATCTTGTTACTATAAGCTCGATAGTATGCATAGTTTTTCTCTTGAAAACATTAAAAATCGATGGAACTTTATTCGAGATTTGAGTATTCTGTTCACTTTCAGTTGAATTAACTTTATGCACTACGTCTTAGAATACAATTCGAAAAATACGATTTTATTGAAAATCTGACGTCTTCTAGATGATAAACTTAGTCAAATTAAAACATGAACACATTCAGAATGTGTAGTAGTCAAACAAGAAAAAAGATTCCTACTGTCATGCATTTTCTTTAATGAACACTTTTTGAGGTAAGAAAAAAGTTCGATTTTCACAATTTGAGTTTTTATCTAATACGAAAACGGAGTTGTATTTCTTCAAGAACTTTGACTGGGTACATTTTTTTAGTGTAGTTTCTAATACAAAGTTGAACGTATGAAAAGATTCAATCTTTTGACTTCGAATCAACATAGTGTATTTGATTAGTAGTTTACCTGATATGTTTAAGATAGTCAGCTATATAATCTATCATTTCTTTTCCTCGACGACGAAATTCTGCATCGTCCATGCCTGGCACACATGATATTGGTTCATGATTGAATTGAGAAGAATTCCGTACAAGATCTGGTTGTGGATCAGTATTTCGTTCTTCAACTTTACTATTCAAAGAAATTAAAAATACAAGATGAAATCATTTGACCGAAGAAGAAATAAGGTAACCATGTTCTAATGAAGCATCGTCTCTGTATGGGTAATCGGCGTTGCTGATTATTATGACACGATAAAGACAGTGAAACTTGTGTAACTTCAATCATACTATTTATTTTGGTATATGTGCAAAAAAGGAAATGACTTTTTAAAATCAATAACAGATTGTTGCCCATCTGGCTGACATTCTTTCTCATTAGTTAAATTCTAGTACACAATGATGATTTCTTACTTTTGTTGTTTCGTCGTTATATTACTTGGAATTTGAATTCGATTATCATTTGTTTTGATTGATATTTGACGAGATATTCGAGATGAACTACGACGTGAATCAATTGATGAAGTAGTTACTGTTGTTGTTGGAGTAATACGATCGAAGAATGTTGATAAAGGCAATGACGAACTGATTTCAGGTGTTGGTAATGTATTTGATGATGGTGAAGTGTTCGAGTGAAAAAAATTTGTTATTTTATTATAAAACGTTCCAAAACTTTTATCCATTTTGATATATATGTTTGATGAAAATGAATGAATGAATCAATCTTATGTTGATTGGATTTCTTCTTCGATGTCTTTTTTTTTCTTTTTTTCTTCGTCGTTCATCAAATATCCTGACTGAGCAATAAGCAATTCAAGTCTTTTTTCTTACTCTCTCTCTCTCTCTCTCACTCATCGTATGCTTGCCTACACACTTGAACATTTCTTTCTTGTGACAACAATAAAAATGATGGCTTATTATAGAAATAGAGAATCAGAGAAAATCTAAAAAACGATTAAAATTCGTGCTAATTTCTTTTACTTTCTTGCCTCTTTCTAGAATGATATGAAAGTAAGGACAAAAGAAAAGCATTTTCTTTTAAAATAACACGTCGAATAAATGTTTTTTACGATTGCATGAAAGACAAGCACTTGCTTCTTCCCGATAGAGAAATCAAAGTAACGAGCTTAGATTCTTTTCGATGAATTTACAGTCCGGTAAACGACATAGTTTTGAACAAACAGACAACTTCTATAAAGCATACACGTTGGATAATATTAGATCGGAAGCATTTCTTTATTTGTCCAACAACTTTCACGCCCACTCTATATCAAAGATGTTCGGCTTGCTTTTATATATGTGTACGGGCATTCATTAATTGGTTCTTAAACGAACAACTTCCTGTGTATATGTGTTGTCTAATACGGAAATAACTTGTTCAATCGATGAAAAAACTGACGTGAAATAAAAGAAAAACAAAAATGCCAATTCAAACCAAGTTTTTTTTTATCGATTTATTATGAAACAAAAAAAAAGAGAAATCATATAAGAAACAACGAATTATTCTATATATAGAGCTATATATATATATATGTGTGTGTGTGTACAAACAGTCGGGATATTTCATCTCGATTTAAATAGACTAACGACATTTTGTTTACGTTTTTGTCGAGCAAATGCATACATAATTTCGAAAATAGATGAAGCTGAAAATGATGATTTGGTTCCATCATTCACTTGTGATTCGATGGATTTATTATCATCGAATGTTGCTCCTAATGGAAAAATATTTTCTTCTGTTTGTGGTAAAAGTCTAAAAACAAACGAGTAACACTGATATTCATAATTGACAAGTAAATTGTGAAAAAAACACATGTAAAGATTCCAGTGAATTTATAAAGCATACTTGAA
Source organism: Rotaria macrura (assembly GCA_900239685.1). Lineage (NCBI taxonomy): Eukaryota > Metazoa > Rotifera > Eurotatoria > Philodinida > Philodinidae > Rotaria > Rotaria macrura. Next base: position 108,607 of record OENT01000294.1, read on the forward strand.
AATTTTATTATTGTCTAAAAATTGTCGTGAATCATTTCTATCTGTTCGATTGGAGTCATCTTTGATATCTGAGAAAATTTTTGCATTATAAAGTGATTGAAGCATTGTAATGGCTTGTGTTCTAATGTGAAGTAGAGAATTCGATTTTTATTTCTAATAGAAAGATTTGTTTCTCTCATTACCGTGTGACCGACGAATTACTAGTACCCGACGATTGTTGTTGTAAAACATTGATCATACATGTAATGGCATCTGATGAAGAAAAACAATTTTGATATGTTTTGAAAAAATGACGTTTTTTTTTCAATTTTATTGATGATCGAAAATTTTGAACAAGACTGTTCCACTAAAATATTGAAGAAAAATTTTAATTGACTATATATATTTATATGTGAATAAGTTTGGTAAAAAACGGATCTACCATTTTCGTTGCTCGAAATTGCGGTGTTTTGGGTTTTTCATACATAGTTAGTCGAATACCAGCCGGTTTTGTTTTGATTGTTGAAATTAACTCACTAAATTACTCGTTCATATGAAACGTTGACACAAAGACGCGCGTTCTGCTTGTCGAAAATTTAAGCCATTCAATGAAGTGCATTTGTGAGGTCACTATGTACATGTACAAGGACCGTTTTATCTATCTTGTCTTAATTCATCTAAGCTCTTACATATATATGAAGTTGATGGATATAATGCCTTTGGCATTGAATAAGAATACAACTCGTTCATGTTGAGGAGTTTCCGCAGTTTCTATAATTTCAATCAAGCATTAAGTTGTTCTTTTTGTCTATAAGAGGGAAAACTATTCCGACTGATACTCGGAATTCGAATTCATATCGGGATTCCCTAGAAAATTTTAATAAAAATCAAAAAAACGATCAGTAGTTCACTTTTCAATGCATTTTTTTACAGCGCGCTACAATTGTTTTGTTAAATTTTTGATCTAAGATTATATCCATAGATAGGTTTCATATTTCTCTTCTGGCTCGCCAAAGGACTTCAAATAAAAACAAAAGAGCATATCTATACAGTGACGTTCTAAATTTTCAATTTAATTCGAGTTTTATTCATAAGCGATTCTCTGTTAACAATTGTCACGCATCAATATTAAATAGAGTGTGTGGCCGGTTGACAGTATTCTGCTATTTGAATTTTGCAAAACAAAACGAATGAATTGACTTTCATATGAACAGTTTACTGTATAATTTTCGAGTGGATACCTGAATGAAAATATCAAATTCACAGAGGTAATCATTATCGTTATGGAAAATTTCTAGACAGGAATGCTTCTCAGACATTTCCCAGGTTTGTACTGAGCGTTTCATGTAAATTTTTTATTATGTGATTAAACATTGGGTATTAGTCCTAAATGTTGTTGTGTGATTATTCTATGATCATACATAATACTTCACTAATGAATAAAACTTTCAAAGAGTATTTGTCTGAATAATAAGATTATTTTACTCTGGTTGAGAAAATCAGGTTGACCTATAAGCAAGAAAGACTTGCGATCGATTAAAAGCAATTTCGAATCGAAGCCATCTATTTTATCAGACAAGTTTTCATGAACGAGAAATGCAGTGAACACATTGGTTTGTCTTTGCTGACATACTGCATCTTCACGATAGCTTCTAATAACGCAACATTTTATCTCTCCTTGGAACGATATCCAAATATTACTTAAGAATTTTCTCAGTCATTCAGATCCAAGAAAATAGTTCATGGTGATAGGTAAGATATATGCTCTTTGCATTGCCTCTTGAATTAAGAACATTCAACGTAGTGTGTTTTACATTAGCAATGCATAAGACTTCTGATGCAGGAGCGATAAGTATGGCAAGGGCCAAAATCAATAGACCGAAAAATTCCATCTTTACATTTGATAAAACAATAATATTTTTCGATTTTTTTTTGAAAAAGATCATAGTATTATATTACAAGCTTCATAAAAAAATCTAATTTCCGAAGAGCTGAGTGCCAAAAGTCTCGGACTTCTTTTTTCCTTAATATATCAAGTAATAAAATTTATTTCTTTTTAATACACAAACAAACAATCACTCTGTGTCATCAATTAATTACTTCGCTGAGAATACAAAATATTGTCAAATATTTTTATCAAATAAATCTTTTCTCATTTACTTTTCTTCATATATTAGCAAACAATCAATCAATTTATTGTTTTAATGCATGATTTCTTGCTAAGTACTTGATACAGAAGAACATCAATGTTAGTTGGTTGCCTTTTTCCATTAAAAGTCTTTCATTGATCTTCTCTATTGATCTTGTAAATGTTAGTATGCATTTTATTGAGCTGTTCAAAGAAATATATATATATATATCCATTAAAACTCGATGTAGAAGAGTATCTATCATCCTTTCTCGTTGGACGATCTGTTTTTCTTCCTTCCAAACTACAATAACGACGAATAGTGTTTGTTTCGAAAAAAATCAATTCAATAAAGCAAAAATGATAATAGAGACTATGTATCCTAGATAGTTTAGTATTCGAACTTAAGCATAACACGGACATCAATCAGAGATCAACTTCTCTTGAACTAGAACTTTGAAACAATATGATTGAAACAGAACAAGAAAATATTAATTATTTTTTATGTTGGCTTTAGCATTTATTAGATTTAGAACGCCGTTCGTTAGAGAATTTTTTCTTAACAAGACTTTCATTTCTTCGAGTAACTTTCAGGATATGATGTAATCTGTTTTTTTTTATTCCATGCCGATTGTGTGAACTGAAAAGTGCACCAACATGGACATGTTTTTTAGATTTACAAAAGAAATATTCACTAGAATCATCATAATATTGAATGTTGAAAGGAGAAAAAACTTCATCGAATAGGATACGATGGTTACTCTTTTTTTGTTATTTCGATTCGGTGGTATATTTTACACTCTGTCACTTACAGGTCACAACATTATTTTCAGAATTAAATGTCATATCCGAGAGTGCGAGAATGGCTACTTGATACAATGTACGTCGACTTGAAAACATGTTTTTCTGACACGTGCAGAAAAATATCAATAAGCCTTAATTTCTAGTATTGTATTTATGAATGAGAGCTCAAGGGAATCTTTATGTTGTGATCCTAACAATTGACATCTAGATTCTCTATTGAAAAGCACTAGTCGAGGAATATTTATTGGATTGATCTTGAATAACGCAGGATTCGACAAATAAAATATTGCATTCCATTGATTGAGTAGTTCGTGTAGAAATTTTAATTACACTCGAATCCAAGAAATAGATTTGAAACAAAAAACAAGACAACTGCAAATTTCTTTCCATTGATCGTCTGAGTGCGTATCAAAACAATCTGAGGAATGCAAAAAAGAACTTTCGTTCCATTTAATCAACGCCACCCACTGACTATTCAATATGTTAATGATGTATGAAAGGTTTCAAATTTATGATAGAAGATTCACACACAAGCGCATATGAAGATCAACGAAGTTATATTTCAAAATGAATGCATTCGTGAAATACATATTCATAGAAATAGTTATCATAAAAAACAAATAAACAACTTGGTATTGAATCATAAATACTTCTATAAATAGACAGAAACTATGTGTCGCATCGTCAGAATAACATTCTGTTAAGTCCAACATAACAAAAAGAAAAAAGAACAGAAAAAGAAAAACATGTTGTAAATAGTGCAACATAGAATATCATGATAAAGAAAAGACAATGTGGTCCTGATGGCTGTTATCTGTGGCTTACTTGGTACATGAAGACAAGAAACATAACTTATCTCAATCAGCTCTGTTTATAAAGATGCATATATTCAAATGCATAAGTCGATATATATGCATAACATGAAAACAGAGAAGAAATATAAAACAGCATTAAAACTCATGTATACAGACAGTAGAACGACTGTGGACTCAGACTATAAGTCAAGTAAACTAATTACATGTAGTTTTATAAAGGAAACAATACTTTATTTGCACAACGTTTTAATGCTATGTTTCTTACTTACTTGTTCACTTTGCAATTCTAGGCGGAGTAAAACAAGATCTTAAAAGTACTCTGAAAATCAAAAGAATCTTTGTGATGTAGCAACACTTTTATTTAAAATGATTCAATGGCAGTTGTCATTGAACTCTTGTAACTAAATGATATATATATATATATATGTATATCAGATGTTACAATCATTACAGAGCTCTGCCAAGAAATCTATAACTCAAGTGTGATTAAGTTTTTTCATTATAGCAAAGATGGTATTTTCCGCTATTTTGACCAATTCAGTTTGGGCCAATATCTTCATATAGGTTTCTAATCACGTGTCTGAAAGAATGAATTATTGAAAGTCGAACAATGGCTCAAGAAATTCTTCGCTACCCATAATTCTACAATATCTAGCCGTTTAAAATTTGTAATTTTTCTAGCAGTACTATTAATGAAATAAATATTGCAAACGAATATTTGCATCTTTTAGTGATCAGCGATGCAAATACATGAGATCCTTGTTTGATGAACGTGATGATTGTTGAAGCGGAATATCGATTCGGTCAACGCGTTATATCTAATATCTTCTACAAATCTAATATAGTTTGATGAGAAAAACAATATTGTATAGTAGACTTGAATATCCTATCATGTAGAAAACAGACTACTGTATTATTTTGTATCTTCTGGAAAAAAAAGTCTAGTACACTTCGAGCAGTGTTGATATTCATGGGAGAGATATGAAAAAAAGAATTGATTTTTTCATCTATTGAGTATGAAGATTGTACGTAACAAAATTTATTGATACTTTATGAAATTTCACTAGTAAATATGCTCCTAGAATCTCTTAGTTCTTAAGCATATTGTAATAATGCTGATTGATAGACGACTGGATGTAAGAAATACATATCTTCTATACTTAATCTGTCAATTCCTATGAGACATTATTGTAATTTGATATTTTTCTAGTTGAATAATATTATGTATATCATTGTACGTTACAAATGACATGTTAAAGAGACAAATATGTCAAAATATTTTCATTTTCTCATAAACTTTGACATTTCATACGTGTCAAATAAAAAAAGAATTGAAAACAAAAATAAAGCAGAATGTTAATTTGTTATTTTCTTTTAAATTATTTTTCTTATTCTTCAATTCCATTAGACAAATAACAATCGAGGAATACATTTATATATGCTTTTAACAAGATTGCTATTATTTAAACTTATTATTCATTAAAATCAAGTAATACGTCTTAAATATGAACACTGTATTGATTTATGATTCTATTTCTGTTTAGTTGTTTAGTAAACCTACTAAGTCATACTTCGATCCAGCTTGATATTAAAAAGTTAATATTACAAGTAATACATTTGTAATTGAACTGTTTATTTAACATTTACACTGAAATAGCATTCTATCACGTAGTGATGATCCCATAGTGCATACTCATTACTAATATTAAGAACATGATTCATATACATAGAAAATAAAACTTTGAATTGCAAAGTTTTCATTGAGAAAATGTTAACTACATCAATAGCAAAAAAAATGACGATATTTACTGCGAACATATTTAATATTAAGTTAATATCTACTATGATTTAAAGTCGATCGCAATTGATCGAAGACGAATCTTTTATTCACAAAATCCCTGAGGAATAATATTTGATAAGATATTTTGTCACGATAGTTACATGTAATCTAGCATGTCTTGAGGATCTAATGTGCATCGTAGCAAATTATTGTATTTTTTAAATTAGTTCATTGCTTCAACAATATGGCGTTTCTTTCCTTTTTTTATTATCATACTAAAGGGTTTTCAAGATTTTTCTTGATAATGAAAAAATGAAAACCAAATCAATGTTCTCAATCAGATCTCATCATGGCGCAAGTCTATTGTTTTGATGAATAGATGCTAAATTTAAATTTCTTAAAAAGTATTCGCAAATATTTTCCTATTGACATAGTAGGTGGAACATTCTTCAATTAAGATGATCATATTTCAATTGTTTTAAAGCAAAACTTCTACCAATTAGATACCGACTCTTCGTTAATGGAAAATTCGCCTGTAGAGAATAATGTGGTATTCATAATAGAAAATCTAGGGCTTTTTTGCTGAATAGGGAAGGAGAGGAAAATTAGTTGGCATTATGGAACATCCGATCGCACACCAGATGATGTCAGTGAATATAGCATGATCGTAAATACAGGAACTAATGCTAATTATATTTTCTAACTTAAAGTCAACAATCTCTGTATTGGATTACCTTACGAATTTTCTACGACTATGTCAAGTCTAATCGTGGAACAATTTTATTATGTTTAATCTAATATTCTAATAGAATTCCAAATTCGGCTTGCTTTGAATATTTCACTGACGATATATATATATATAGAAATCACATGCTTGAAAACAGTACTTTAGTTTACATGAAGATTCGCTTGTCACATTCCTCACATTGAAAATTTTAAAAACATTTTACAAGATCTGCGAACAATACAGCTATTGATTAAATTGAATTGTTTGTTTACCCAGCATGCTTCGTTGCTACGTGTCCATAGCATTAGATTATTGTTTACATTATTGCAGTTTATCAAATGATTTGTTTAGATACAGGTTTATCTTAACTTGTTTTCGTGACATTCTTTTTTTTATCATAATTATTAACTTTGAACGTGACTATAAATATACAAGATATTTATAGTTAATTGACAAGTCCTTTTTTTAATGGTGAAGATAAATCTAGTAGTTCAGTCATTATTGTGAAATGTTTTCATTCGTTGTTCTGATCAATGCCGTTCTTTTGAACAAATAGAGACAGAAATGTAATTATTTCCTTTGAATGGAACGGATGAATATAGCTAATTATGTGTATAGCATAAACTCTACGTTTTTAATGTTCATCTACTAAATTAATAAAATTCCTAGATTAGATTGTATTTTGAATTAAAATTTTAAGAAGAAATACGATAGTTTTCGATGGATAGTAGCATGTAACTTTCCGATAGAGTTCACCGATGTATGTATTCGTAATTACAATATTTCGTAATTAAAAAAAATACATATTGCTCTACCGTCATTTATTCTGTCGTCATAGCTATCTATCGTTGTACGATGATGATTCACTTCTGTTTTCATGATAGATATATCTCTATATCTTTTTTTTGTTCTCTTAAGTTATATAGATGTGACACATGTATGATACATATCCGTCTTCTATTTTGCCTTCGTAGTAGAGTCAATGGTTATGTTCTATCTTATCTTGTTTTCTTCTCAAGTGTCCTTGGGTATCTTCTAGTTTATGTGACCCTACGTATTTTCGTTCGCAAAATAAACCATCTGTTTTCAGTGTAATACAAAACTATCGAATTCAAATCAGTTTCCAAGAGGTACTGATGACTAGTTAGTCAAGGATATTCACGTTTCTAAACAATAATTGCTATAATGTACTGTTCAGATTTTTCCATTCTCAAGTCATATAGTAAACCAATAAAAGTAAATAGAATCAATGATATTGATTGATCAACTTCAAGAAAACAAACACGATAAAAGTTAGACAAATAAATCCAGAACGAAATATTAGGATCTCAAAACTTTCATTTTTTATAAACGCAGACAAATTTACTTTGGAGAAGTTCTATATATAAGCCATGAGAAATCTTTGCTCTTGATCAATATTCGTACTCATACCGGCAAACATACTCAAAATACTTTTGATTGTCACTTGACCGAAATGACGTTCTACAATTTATCGTTGAAGAATCAATCACTTTCTAGTGAATTGTTTGCTTCAGTTTATTTGGAATAATTAGTTGCATGTGTGTATGTATACAGAAACAATCAAACAATAAATGAACAAAGGGAAAAGAAAACAGCCACTCAGTTCGATGATACAATCCATGTTTTCGATGTCTACGTAAACTAACACGCATTAATACAAAACAACAATGCTAACGATTATAATAAATGATATACATGATATTAATAACAACAACAAAACAAAACAAGAAAAAAAAGAACCTGTATGATTTTAATGATGAAATACATGGAAAAAAGCAACAATAACGAGAGAACAATATTTCAGTTTCAGAGAGGAATGTCTTTGATTAATTTAATTACTCGATATTACCAAAAACCCATTCAAGTTCATTGATTATTTTCAAAAAAACAAGACGATTTTTTCTGGCGATTTTCGATAGGTTTTACTAGGGAGGTTCAAATCGGTATGGCGATTCGCCAGGCATTATTGTTTCAATGGATGGTGAATCTGATCCAAGATGCACACCCTTGTTTGTTCTTAAATTATTTGATTGATTCTAAATAAAACACGATATAAAACATAATAATTCGTAAGACAAAAAAGTTTGTTGATTTACTTTCAGTAAAGTTGAAAAATAATCAAATTTACACAAAATGATAGGTTCATCATCAATGTAATTATCTTTACCACCACCTGGCCCATTCAATGAACATGATGTTAAACCACATGTTAACAAAATATATGCTCCGACATAGCAGAGCCAAAGTGTTAAATGATGATAACCTGGAATATTAATATATTGTTCACACATCATCCATAGACTTCGCCAAATCTGAACGACACTTATAAATGCAAATAAATGAAATAGATTTGAAACTAATGAATGTATAAATCTATGATGATATTTAATTAAACATTCAACTATTGGAATTTGTGCAAGAGCAAGAAGAAAAAAAGATGAGTAACCAATTGTAAATGAGATTAACATTGATATTGATTTATTATCTGGATAAATGTATAAATCAGATAGATTATACAGGCCACGCCAGGCTATGACAACCAATGGAGCTTCGACAATTTCATAGAATATGAAGTCAAATGTATATTGCAAAAAACGATTCGTCTAAATATGAGAAGAAGAATACATGCATCAGTATGTCGACAAATTGGATTAATGTATCTTAGAGAGAGTGGTCCCAAGGCTGAACGTGTAAAGTTGACATCGAAAGTCATGTTATCATGACCATTCGAAACAAGATTACTTCAGTTCGACATAGGAGAAGAGGATTAAATTGCTCTGTGTTTTCATTGAACAAATTATTATTCATAGATGATTATTTTAAGTTCATTCTGAAGAGAATTCTCCGTACATATAATAGACATTTTTCTTACTTCACAGAGAAAGTTTTTTTGAAGTCAATATGACCTTAATCACACATCTCAAGCCCACGAGTTTCTCCAAGATTCAATCATTTCATATTCTTGAACATCATGATAGAAAACGACGAAGGATTTCTATTTTGATCGAAACTTAAATTTGTCACATTTTTAACTCATCAAATCTATTCTATTTACATTCGTTCTCTAGCAATTAGTGCATTAATTAAAACATATTAGAAATGATCGTGAACGAGCATGCGCACTAAGTATTTTGACTGTCAAACAAGAAATTTTCTAGTTGAATCCAATAAGTACTACACATACGATGGAAAATAAGCATCGCATGTCATTCTGACTGCGTTTTTGCTCAGTTTTGCCTCGATTTGTATTTCCGTAACCAATTTACAATGGATTAAATAAAATAGATGAGGAAAATATGCGTCACCTAATAGAAAACATGATCTTCCTGTCACGATCATGTATGGATAGATAGTTTAGATTCATTAGCGCTTTGTTATTCAACTTACTGAAACATTACATTTTGAACCAAGTATAAAATAACTTTCCGTATCAACGCCAATTAAAAATGGTGCTGAATTGAGACAATAAATTGATTTTATTATTAAAAGAATTATAATGCTTATTAATGTTTCAATTAATAAATGATACCAAATGTTACTGGTTAAATCTAATAAATTCCACAGACCTCGCCATTGATTGATATAAGCCAATGCAATGATTAATGTATAAAATCTCGTCATAACTTGTCCGAGAATATTTGTTCGATATTTTTCATAAAACGTTTGAAGAAAATTTTGTATCAAATAGATTACATAAAGTATCGTAAGTCCGATGACTAACGAAATAAGCGCACTAGTGCGTTCATTGCTCGATAAGACATTTCTGTCAAGTAGATCCCATGCACCTCGCCAATGTATATTAACTAGTGGTGTTATTAAAAATGCCGATATAAACATATCAGTCAAATAAAATTTAATGAATGAACAATAATTGGATGTTAAGGAATCATCATGACGTAAAGGAGATTTTATTTTAGGATAAATAGGTATTTCGTCTTGTTTTTCATTGAGAAGTGGCCGAGCAAGACTTGCTTCACTGCTTGATGTGCTTAAATTTAAATATGTGTGATATTGAGGTATAGATATAGTTGTACATTGTGTTGACTCTGTATTTATTGAATCATTGTCATGTTGATTTATTTCTAAGGTTTTACATTGATTAACGACGTCATTCTTAGTTGAAAAATTAATATCCAAAGATGGAGCTAAGAACAGATGTTGATTATTATTGTTAAGATCATACTCATCTTCGGATGGCGTCGTTGATCGAATCATGGATTGTGAATCAGCTGAATTCGAACTAAAATATTAAGATACAGTAATCATTATATTCGATTCAATAAATTTATCTGATAAATGACATACATGTTTGTAATCTGTGCCATACAACCAATAATAGGAATACCAGTAAGTATGACTGGATCCAAAGCCGAAAGAATCTTCGAAGAAAACACAAATATGATTGATGAACAACAAAATTTCAAAACACTGAAACTTACTTTCGATGTATTCAGACAATGATTTGCATGGCATGGCTTTGGTTTCTAACTAGCATATAATAAAAACTGTAGAACATCCAATCTAGAAGAAAAGATTAGTTATTGTCTTAGTTGGTATCTAGTTCAGTTAGATAACAAAGAATATTACCAGATGAGAACGCTTGTTCACCGAAGAAAGCCACTCTATTGATTTAGCAAAAATTCAATAAACAAAAAGAATAGTATAATTGACGTTAATATATATATATATATATGTATGTGTATATAAATATATATAGACTTCGGTAAAAAATGCTGTCTTATCTACAAAAAAATTGAAGAAAAAACTTATTTTTGTATTGTGTTGAAGGCAGAACAAGATACGCTACTCACAAACTTCCCGAGCAACGTTTAGAAAAGAAAAAAATGGAAGAATAAAATGTTAGGTCTGAAAATAATGTTTATAGTAAAGGAAGAAAAAAAACTCTTCTTGTAGACGCTAGCGATTCGTCTATTTGCCGAATATGTCGTTGAAATGTCAGTCGGTGCGAGGAGAAAAAGAGGAAAAAAGATAATGACGTCAAAAGAAAGGAAATTCATAAACCAATGAAATTCTTCTAAGTCTGTTTGTTATAATGTAGACATCTGGTGATCTTATCAGATGTCATACTCGTATAGAATTTATCTAAAAAAAACTGGGAAATGAAAGGAATAATTTATCAATTTCGTTGCTTTTGTTGATAGTAAAAACCAAATTAATTACTTTTTTTCCTAATCGAAAGATGCCTCTGTAACGTATGAACATTATCTTGACAAATAGGCTCTGTAAAATATAGTATTCATAGTTGAAAGAGGTCCTGTAAACGAAAAATTGAACATTAAAATAAAACTAGATCTACCTTTAGATGTGAAAATCACTATGAATCGTAAATTGAAGACACAAGATGCACATCAAAGGTGACTATGTTACTGTCTAAAGTACGCTGTAATTTCTATATTATGATATATTACAGTCAATGATTGACTAATACGTTTTCACAATCGTATGTAATTTCGCAATTTAATAGTCAGCAGAGAAGCAGGTGCGAACTGTAAAAAACAAGATGATTATTATTTGAGTATGCACGTTTCCAGGATGTGAAGTTAATTAACATCTAAAATTTCAAAGAAAGAAGAACATGTCTCGCTGCGACTGAAACTAAAGAATGCCAGGAAAAAAATTAAATATTTACTATCGGTATAATAATCATGAAATTCACGAATCGGTTTTCATTTTGTCTTCAAATGATTGAACACTTTTTTAGGAAAAAGTCGCAATATCACGTGTTAAACATCTATCAAAGAGAATATTAAAAAAAATAATCTTTTTAACTGTTCGATATTTATAGAAACTATTACTAGTCCCACGACGAGAATTCTTTATGTATTTTTCATCATGCGCAGTTCATCATATAGAACATGCATGGTCTCAAAAGAATAAGTGTGACAGACCGTATTAAAATTTAATTATGATACACGATTGAAAACATCGATCATCAATGCTAACACATAGGACAAGTTTGAATGGTTACTATATTTTATTCGAGAATGGTTGAATGAATACTAGAAATTAAAAAGCATGGTATCTAATAAACGAAAATAATACATCAGGCTATAAAGCGGATGGTGCAGATTAAATGAGATTGTTAGATTTAATTTGATTTTTTGTTGATAATTACATAGAGAACTTCGTATTTTTCATATTGTGAATATTGTCGATATTCGTAATCCTACCTTTTATGAGAAGAAAACTTGGAACAGAAACTTATTAGTATTTTCCTATACAGATTAGACTATTCTATTTTCAAAGTTAGTAAGACTCGATGTTTTTGAAAAAATCCTTCTCGTGTTCTCTAATGTAGAATATAATTCTAAAAAAACGAGTTTTATGATTGGTTCGTTTCAAAAGTAAGAATAATTAATATTCATTGAAATAAAAAGAAAAGACGGAAAAATCATTTAATCTTCTTAGACACGAGCTTTTCAAGCGTTTACTGCATGATTATGCTCGGAAAAATAGTCTTTTGAAAGTTTTTATAATATATATATATATATAGAATAGATCATGACATGTCTATGATTCAGAACTTGCTATGAGGAAAAAACATGTTACTTGTTTCTTCTTTGCATTGTTTTGGTCGTCAGAATTGAACGTTGACGTGTATATGAACACTCAAAAACAATGTTCTGTATCCGAGAAAAATACAGAAAATGACTATACTTCATCAGTTGACCGATTATTTCGAAGAATATCAACAATTCATTCTTACAGATGAATAATATCCATGAAACAAGTGTTTCCGTATTAAAATGCAATAGTCAAGCAAACAATTTTTTTCGTATCTTTTATTTATTTTTTTATATACGTCAGTTGGGTTGCCAGATCAAAATGCTAGAACGCCATCAAAGGCGTGGGTGAGTGCAGAAAACAGATGAGCACCCACACTCACAATAGGACGTACCTACTGTTTAAAGAATTCAATTTTTTCCATATCACAGCAGAGTTATTCCACAAATAGTAACCTGTTATGGAATTTCAAGTTTTGTCAAGGAACTCGATTAGAACTCAAAAGAAAGGCTTATAGAGAAAAATAAAAGATGAACTTTCAATCATCTCGGTCCTTTATTTAGCTCCGAATTCGATACTGATTCCAAAGCTAAGCAAACTAAATTTGAATCTATGAGTTCAATCATAGTGTACACAAAAAAATGAAATTTCACAATACGATATTTGTAGAAAACATATTGGAATATTTTCTGCAGAGTTTCTTGAGCTCTATTCGTAGACGTCCTTTTTTGATTGGAAGTATTAATGAACGAAGCGCGCTGCTCAATAGATTGTGAGTTTAGTTACGGAATCTCGTGAAAAAATGCCATGTCTGGATAACATATTTCACAATACTTCAAATGACACCAACTTTCCAGTTATGTACTCTACGGATGACCCCAAAACATCGAAAACAATCAATGATACTTCTGAATGAAAGTAACTTCATTTCAAGTACTACCGATCATTTTCTTTGAAATGTTCAACTGATTTATTTGATTTCGAACCTCTGTCATGCTTAATAATATTCGTTTTTCTAAAAAACTAATATCGTATCACAAACAATTTTGAATCTTCTTCATAAATAAATAGCCCAAAAAAGAATTCATTTTAACCCAGTTGCTTATGTTTAGGTATAAATAATTTCAAATGAAATCCAGCAAAAGTATCATGATAAGTCTCAAATTAATTTCATTGAACAAAAATATTTTACGCTAAGAAACAGTTTATAGGAGAACAAGAATTGAATACATACTCTTTTGTATTATTTTTCTCCTTTGAAAAATGCCTTAAGATCCTATTATGAAAATAAATACTGACACAGTATACTGCAGCACATTAAAATAAAATCATGGTGGTTTTAAGGATGAAAAACGTTTCTGTGTAAAAGAATTTCTAGGAAAACAAATAAAAAATGAAGAATCTTACTTAGTCTTTTTCTTTTGTACCATAAATGTGCTCTGTACATCATTAAACATAATCAATGAACCCCTAGAAATGAATTTTACACAGTTTGATTTTCTGAAGAGGATCTTAAATCCATTTGAAAGAGCAGTTACTAAACATCCAATTGACATTGTTTTCAAATCTTATCTGTAGCATCTCAAATACTACATCTCAGAAGAAATTCTTCGAATAAATTTAGAACGTTTGTACTTAGATTAATGTGTGCAAGTCTCTATCTCAATATAAAAACATCAGAATATTGTTGATTATCTGACTAAAGAAAATTTGTAGTTTGTTCTATTCTTTTTAAAAACAATTGACACATGTGACTATGCCAAAGTCAAGCATCCTAGAAAATTATATTCATGAAAAGATCTTAAATATATTTTTAGTAGTAATCAACATTATTCAACTAGGGGATATGTTTTGTGTCAAGCATTCTTTGTATTCACTTTCAATTGAATAGTTAAACTAATTCGATATGTATTAAACGAATAAGCATAAAACAATGAAATTTTCATAACAAACTTTCTCTGGTCGTTGTACCAAATGTTTAAAACAAAAAATAGTCTCATGTGAAAATTCGGTCAGAATAGTCAAGTAAATTTAGATTATCCATACTAATTAGTTTAGTGTTAAAATGTTAAAACATTCATGAGTTATTAAGATTTAACTATGGATTTTAGGCAAACTTTTAGAATACAAATTCACTGCCCTCGAACAAAAATAAAACGATGTGTTTTCCTAAAAGAACTTGTAAAATGAACTTAAGAAAAAGTTTCAGAAAAATCTCTTATTAAACATTCGATGTAGTTTGGGTTTCCTCTTTTAAACAATGAGATGAGAACTGCACATCTCTCTTACTATTTCCTATCAAAAATGATTCGAAATTACTCGTCCTTCTATCAATTTCTAAATGAGCTTCTTCTTTTCCGAATCAGTCATTTCAATCGACTGATAATGACAAGAAGTTAACATCACTCTATTAAAATAGGCTAAGAAGAGCGGTAAAACACAACACACTAACTATTCTGAATGAGATCTTCTTAAATTATGGAGTTCATAGTTAATGTATGTGCCGAAAACTCTCTTGTACAATAACTACATAGATTAATATGATTCTATTTTTTATCTTTCAAAAATATGTTGTTGTTCATTCTTTAAAATAGATACTCATGCGCTGGATATTTACATTTAAAAAAACGGAGATGATAGAGCAAAACATTTCGGTGGTGCATTGAAAGTCAATTGAGTAGACGATCTTTCCAATCGAAAACTTTAAAATCAAAAAATTTTCAATCATGTAATCAAAAGATATGTACGACGATTCTCGTTAGAGTTTTATGAAAACAGTTGATTAGTTATTAGATTTAACGATTCATCAACGCCCAAAAGCTACAAATAAAGAATTACACCTATTTGTATTTTAGTTTATCATTTTAGTTAAGTCAGAGTTAGGATTCTTTTATTTCGAATCATATTAAAATAGATAATTGTAGAAGTTTCGAAGAATTGAAAAGTAAAATTAAAACGAGAAACAAACTTCACTAATCAAACATTTTCCGTACACAACCATATATATTCATAGGCAAATATTCATTTAGCTACCTGACTTGAAAGGAAGTGGTTCATAATTAAAAAATGAATCAAAAATTATATATTCGAAAAGTTCTCCTCAATTTAATATCAGGATTTTGAAAAGAATGTTGTTTTTATTTATCGATCATTTTCAATTTCAGTTCTGATTATTGGCTATCGGAGCTTAAAGATTGAATGAATTCATGCGTGTTGATAATTTTACAAAGTTGATAGTTTTTAAACAAGAGATTCTGATCGAGTTTAAAAAAGATACTCTATCGGATCTCTACAGGATATTGATATTAAAAAGAAATCTTTAGTAAGACATTAAAAAAACAACAACTGCAATATCTTTCAGATTCTGTGATCAAGATTTCAAAAGACAATAAATACTTATTAGAGATCTATTTTGCATTGTTTCTTGAATATGATTAATCTTAATCAATCACATAATCAAATCCTAATTTATATCTATTTTCAAAAACGAACAACTTTTCTAATTGAGCTTGAAAAATTAAATTCCATGGTTTTTAAAATTATTGTCACTTTTAGTTTCAACTTTGATATTTCGACTTCGATATTTCGATGTGTTGCTAAAAAGATATTGAACATGTTATCTACTCGATATTTTATGTCAGCTAATGATGTGAAAATCATTAAGTTAAGAGATATATGAGTAAAACTATTTTTTCCATTGTATACGTCATCGATTGAATAAGACTAGTTCAGTTTAAATGTATCAATAATTCATGATGCTCTTTAAACCATTTAGTCAGAAAATCGTTTCAAAGCTGTTATCGTTAAGTCATTGCCAATGTCGATCAGGCGTTCGTTAATGAAGGCTTCATTCATAAATCTAAATTTATCCAGTTGTTTGATGAATGTCTTACAATCACCTTTAGCTAATCATTGAAAAGGGTACGCTCTAGTGTTTCTTTCTGTGCCATGTGAAAAGTTCACCGTTGGTATACATAACTCGAATTAATTAGCTTTTTTGTCTAAGTGATTCTTCAAGATGAAAATTCGAAGTTCATTTAAAATTACTAATGTCTATAATTTTTAGTTCGTTTCTATGGAAGACTATATCGCAATGATTTATGTTTACTTGTAAGGTAATTTACATTCCTACATTAGAACTACTAGCCAAGTTCTGTTAAAGTTACTGTACTGAATTTGTTTTTCTTTCGCTTCACAGGTTATTTTTTTGATAAAGCGATCGTTTAGAACGAATTTTCAATGCAACAACTAAATTTGAAATTGAATTTTTAGGAAAGAAAACACTGTAAAATTAGTTTCAATATGAGAAAAACATTAATAGGAGTTACTAATTTGACTCTGTTAGCTAGAATCTTTTTTCTAAATTCATTTAAAGATTTTTTTGAAGTATTTGATTTCTGGATGAAATGTGAAAAAAATGCCTGCATAATTATTATTTTATATTCTTCAATTATTAATTTTTGTGTGTAAATCTTATTTTGACATAAATCGATCTTTTAGAAACATTGTAATAACACATTCAAAAATGAATTATGTTTATTCTCGAATGAAATTCATACAGATATGAATTCAATAGTCAATATCTTAGATAAATCTAACTATTTTAATAGGCACTATGACAGATTGTCTCAAGCCCAATTGTTGATTTGAGAAAAATATTGAAAATAAATTTTAGATTAAAAAAGAAAGTTAGTCAATAAATAAAGTTAGGAAATGCACTCTCCTGTGTTGGAGCGGAGGATCGAGAAATTGCTCTTTTTTGCCCTGTGTCTTGATTTCAGAGTTGCAATGAAATCCGCATTCACATCAAAGCGTGGTATCAAAATCATCTACGTTCTACATCAACAGTCGTGTATCATATGTCATGACGTTGTTTTATAATAAGTAACTATGAACTATTCCAATTTGTTGCTCATTTCGTGTTTGGTAGATGAGAGAATCTACTTGATAAGTTTACAGCATAGATACTTTGTTTCGGATTATGCTGATAGTAATTTATCTAATAGTATTTAACACCTTCCTTCCTCGCGATACTATATATAAGATGAAATACAAAATTCTTGTATTTAATGCATTTCTTATATCTTAAGGGTGTGTCTTTGAGTGAATAGAAGAACCATGAATGATATATTTAAGTACTTCTTTGTTGTTTCTTTCGTTGATATTTATCCAGTGATAATTATTCTACTTTTTTATTAATCAGATAATGAGACGTAAGAAGTCGTTTGAATTTGAAGGCGACTATGAGAGCCTCTTTTTTCGGGTTTTCCGTAGAATCTATGTACTAGAAGTAATTTTGTAGTTCAAATTTTTACATGAAAAATACATGTTAGTAACGCATATTCACAAAAACGTCCTGAGTGACTTTTTGAGTGAAGAACGGTCTTGTAAAATTTATGGGAGAGTTTCAGGTGTAACTACATTTACTGCCATGTAATTAATAGAGAGCAGTTACGGAAACCATCCCCAGATAACCCTAGTGAATTTCGATGAATTTTCGACTATTAGGCATATCAATGAACTCCAATCGAAATTTTAAAAGAATTTGACTGCACGTAGAGCTTTGTCCTGGAAATTGAATGAAGGTTCACGTCGGAATTCGAAGATTCAGTTTTTATTCCAGACAACCTAGCGTCCTACAGAAACCTATGTAAAATAAGTAAAGAAAAAGTTCTAATATCTACGTGAAATCTCTAAGATGAGACTACTTAAGAAATGTTAGTCTATGCTACTAGCCTATCAAAAAGGGTGAAACATTGATTTAATTATCTCGTCAGTGCAAAAACTTGTACCATCTGTTATTTTTTCAAAACATTTCAATTTTTTCTACCGAAAGATTGTAACACAATACATTATTACATACTTGTTTAATATGGTTCCATCATTGACGTAACATATTTCTTATGTCTCAAAAGTAATGATTAATATTTGAAACAAATCAATTTTGTTCTTTTGTTATTCCTTAAAGATTTTATTGAAATTCATTTCATATATCAAAGCTGAGTATTATAGTCTATAATATAAACTCAAGGAAACACACCATTTGTTGAAATAATGTCTATCTCAATTGGCTTTCCATATCTTTTGTGTCCATAACAGTGACAAAAACATGCCTCATTGCATAGTCCAATGAAATCTAATTAAACTACTAGCCAATTTTAAAGTAAAATATTCATTTGAGAATTGATGGAATTTCAAGAAAAACTCATTATGAGTCAACGAGTTGTAAATTTCATGAAAATTATCTGAGACGAGAATTGTAAGAATATTTAACGTATCTCACTAATTCGATATGAGTCGTGTTTTTCTCGAATCTATCATAAGAGTGAAATTATTATTCTAAATACAGATTTATGTAAATTGTATAATAGGACAAAAATGAAATGTTTGATTTCCTAAAAGCAGCGAGGTACTTCGTTCTTTTCATTTTTTTCTGATCATATCTTATACGGAAAACAATGTGATATTTATGAAAGAAAATTAAGTTTCCCAGATAGAAAAAAAGATTTAGTCATAATAATAATGCTCTGACACTCATTGAGACATAGAAATCCATTAGAAACGACGAGATATCAATTGAAAATTTTTGTTTTAATCGATAATCTGAAAAGTCGAATATCATATCCGGCCTAAGATTTGTGCTCGCTTCATAGGTTTTATCACTGAGTAAACATTCAGATTAATGAAGGAATCAAATAAAGAGAAAAGTGACATTGCTTTAAGTAATAAGTGAATTCTATTCATATTCTCTTTCTGATATAGACTCTCACTGTACTTAGTGTTGGTAGTAATATTGGAGATAATGGAGTAAAAGTACAAGCGAAAGTGCTTGAAACGAACAAAGTGAGTTGCTTTACCACGCGCCCTTGTCCATTGTAGAAAGCCGATTTTTCACAGAACAAAAATTGTGTTCTTGATAATTAAGGGTCAATTAAGAAATGATCGTCTAGAATAGAATAGAGTCAAATCATTTAGAATTTCTTGTAGAAACCTCGAAAAACTATCGAACATTAACAATCGGGTAACATAATATTTAAAATGATGTAAAGTTTGACAACAACTATTGTCTAGTCAATCTAGGATCATATCTTAATTTAAAAATAAAATCGGATGATAATTGTGGAGTAATCTGATAGTTTTCATTAAAACATTTCTATGAAATATGACCAAAGCACAAAATTTTAACATAGTTTACAGAATAATACACGAATCTTTAGTAAAGATCGTTTTTAACTATAGATTTCATATAGAAATAGACTCTTCTTTCAGAGAATTATTTTTCGTCATCAATATATTCTGAATATGATTTTATCTTACGAGAAAATCTTGTGGAGAATATTTCGTTGGTGAACTTTGTATATTTGAAAACAAAGAACTTGTAATGTAGAGGAAATACTTTGACAAATTATCATGATCCTCACAAAGAATTGTTGAGGATATGAATATGGATTATTCTTTCAATTGTATTGTAGCGTCGAGTTTTTGCCATTGTTTTAGTCCTCATTTTATCGTATCCGTGATGTAAAGTGTGTGTGAATTTCAATTCTGACTATAAGGGATTATTGTAAAAAGAACAAAGGACTTGTGACTTTTCTTTAGTAATGGTGAATTCAGAAAATCACTCCGGTTATCAATCGAATCTTCTCTGGAACATTTGTCTATCTGTATTCTTTATAAGATAATATGAAAACTGTTGCTACACTTTACCATACATATTATGGACCTAAGTTGTAACCTGAAATCAAGTAACTTACTTATTTTCTTTTTGTTGCTGCTTGATTAAAAGAGCATTTGCTTCATATTGGGTTAAAATTTCGGTTAACTATCGATCAAGGAAATTTTATCTAATGTTATCTATGATTCGATTATTTAGTAAAATAATATTTTGATAATTTCTTCAGTTTTCTCTAGAATTAATTTACATAGGGTAGATTTCTTTCAATGAAACTTCTTTTCTTTGTTTTCGAGAATTTTTGTTTCTCACTAAATTTTTCTCCATTTGTTTAAGATATACCTCGTCTATAAATTCTATCCGATAAAAACTATTTCCTTCGGTTTTCAAATCTAAAAAATAGTAAACTACGCGTAAAGTTTCAGTTATATTGCTGAGCTCAGTCTTGATTAATCAATGTTCTTAGAACACTACGGTCAATTTAATCTAACATCTTGCTACAAATTCCAATAGTATTTTCTCTCTAAAAACTAAGATCTACTCTCACATAGTAACATGTAATCACCTGAGTAACTCAATGACGAAAAAAGCAGAAAATAGTTCTTTTCGTCAAGCTTTTCAAATCAGTTTCTAATGTTGAGACTTGATTAGTAGAAGTGGAATTCAGCCATAGTAACTTCAAAGAATAAGATGTTCTTTAAGAAGAAACAATTTATTTGAAAAAACAACAGTTATACCTATTCTGTGTTCACTTTCATGTCTGTTTCGAAAAACGAAATTTATTTTCAGATTCTTGAGAAATACTAAAGAAACAAAAGCCGACATTTATACGCAAAGCTATGCTTTATTCAATTATGAAAAATTTTTTCTAGATAATAAAATCGCATCTAAATTTTCAGAACAATTTCAAAGATACAAAGCCTTTTAACTAATGTACAACGAAATTTTTATCTAACGTGTGATTAATTTACAAAGATCTCTTGATTTTTATATGCACACATGCCCAATACACCAATAAGATCTTCTATAATTATGACAAGGATATTAGTACAAAGAAAATCTAAGCCAAGTTTTCTTCAGTAAGCTGAAAAGAAAAACGAAAATGCCTCTAACGAATGTTGTGACTAAAGAAGCACATTCTTTCATTGTAAGGGTTTTTCGAAAATTTTTCTATCCTGAAAGTGATACGTCGCCATGATAATGCAAACAAACTATTGTCCATATTGTACGTAGATATCATTATAAACTTAAATACTAAAAACTCGATTCGCACTCGAAATTAATTCTTTAAAAAAGTCAATTTTCCGAGCGAAATCTTCTGCTATGTCGATAGATGTAGTTGATGTGCCATCAATAATCATCCCATTTATTAAATTTCAATATATCTTAAATAACTATCTTTGAAAACCTTATTCAACTTTCCACGCAATTCGTGTTATTGGCACTTTTCTTCCTCTATTGTTTTGATTTTGAGCATTTCTGTCGAAGACAGATGGAAGAGAGGAAGAATAATGGGATTGTTTAAATCAGTTTCCCAATCTCGCTCACATTTCCACTTTTGCATGTAGATCCTCACGCACATGAATCTTAATACTAATAAAATTACCGATAATGGAGCCCAACATCTTGTTATTAAACTTAAAACGAACACTGTAAGCTTCACTTTAAACCTAATAGTTGTAGTGTAGCAGAGATTCTATTTGTCACACGAGCAACACAAGATAGGATGAATAATCAATCGATAGTTGAATTTAGAGTTTCATTTGATTACAATTGAACAATAAGAAAGAGGAGTATCTATCTCATGTAATAAGTTCTAAATAATGCGAAGAAGTTGAAGTTCATCATGAATTATATTCAAGTTTTGCTGAGAACGTTCTTGGAATATTATTTTTAATTTTAAATAAAATTTTTAAGATAAAATTTAGTCAAACTGGTTATTTTTCAACCATAGATTCCTATTGGAAATGAAAATAATATAAGAATTTGTTGTTGTTTAGATGTTGAATCATTCTTCCACGTAAGAACTCTTCATCGTGGAGCAGTCTTCGATTTAAAGAAATACATATCGAATTCGATAAGTTTAGAGGTTATGCAAATCTCTCGACTATTCTGCTTGTCCGTATTTAGAATCTAACGAGCGTTCTGAATATAACAAACCACCTTTTATAATACTCATCTCATTTTCAAACTGAAGTGTTTTGAAATATAAACCATTGGTAACAGTTATCATTTTCTGATATTAAGTGAGTATTGTTTTTAACTTTGAATTAAGTCTTGAGAATCACCTGTTTAATTTCCAGTGTCGCAAAAGTAAATGAGTGAAAATCTTTTACTCAAGAAAAGATGCTCACATCAATGTGTAGAAATAGTTTTTTTCCAAAGATTTTCTACTATGCTATGGTCTATTCTTCATAGTCACTATTATTATGGTTTTCATCTATATGTATATTGATGTTACGAGCTTCTACCAGTCCTGGATGCAAACAAAAACGCTTTGAAATATCATCAAAACCATCATTAGTAACCCTTAGTTATCATACGTACACTATATTTCACTGCTGTTTCGAATGCTGATGACGCGACACAATGCCGTAGTTTAGTTCTTATAGGTTCTAGTGCACTAACAGAACTTCGTTAACATTCATTAGATTCCATCGGTAAAACTATTAACATTTTATACAGCGTAAACCATTCAGGTACCAAATATTGACCGTACACTGATAAAAAATTAACTATTTTAATTTGTTACTTGTGCAACACATCATTTCCTAAAGTACAGAGTGATTTTCTTTTTCTTTCAACCTAATGTATCTTCTGGAAATTTTCCAGAGAGAAAGCTTTAGTTCATTAAAAGAAATTAGGGCAAGGGAAATCCCCCACCCCGATCATATACGCTGTCAACTCCTTATGTTCTATTTATATTCTGCACTTGCTTAGATAAAAAAGATCAGTAGAAGAGGTCGAATCTTCACCATTCTTTATCCTGCAAGAATTTGTACGTGCAATGACGATACCACAAGCACATCTAGAAATACTTTTGACATCTCATTTTGAGTTTATGACCAGAACTTATCAAATGATATATCACACTTATGCTTGAATATAACATATAAAAGTTTTCTCGAATAT
This sequence comes from Rotaria macrura, assembly GCA_900239685.1. NCBI lineage: Eukaryota > Metazoa > Rotifera > Eurotatoria > Philodinida > Philodinidae > Rotaria > Rotaria macrura. The sequence goes on from OENT01000294.1 coordinate 132,190, forward strand.
ATCTCGAAAAAGTTTTGAATCTCTACCGATCTACGAGTGGTATACGAGAAAGGGAGAGGGAAAATTGATCGAACGAAAATTGATCGTCGTAAATTGGTCGATACGAAAATTAATCGAAACGAAAATTGGTCGAGAAATGACATTATTACACGTTTCTCAACCAATTTTCGTTTCGATTAATTTTCGTATCGACCAATTTAGCACGATTAATTTTCGTTCGATCAATTTTCGTAGACCCTACGAGAAAATCTATTTTATTCACGAAATGTTGCAACTACAATAACGTTGTAATTCACTCACATATAGCTGAGATGTGAAATCATTTCTAACTGCAGTAGATACATTAGTTACTAGATCTTTTTTAAATTTTATTTCAAATATATACATATCAGTCTTTTCTGTATTTATTCATGAAAAAAGTATCTCCTATATTGTATGATAAAGTCCAGTGTTTTTGATCGAATACATAGTACACATATCATTAGATCTTCTGAATATTTATCTAACAAATGATGGTGATGAAACTGATACACGTCAAGGAACAGAGCGCGATACCATTGATGTCTTTTCACATTCCGTTGAACGACGTCCCATGAAAACAATGGAATTTGTAAAGGCATATATATATGAAGCGCTCGATATTTCTCATGTTTCCTACCCGTCGCTTCCTTGCGCTGCATCATTTCTCGTTACATCGTCTTTCGTTCGTGTTTCGTCTTCCGTTTTCTCCTTGTTATCTTCTTCTACTTCTTAGTCTCTCCGTGAAAAAGACACAATTTAACTTACGAGCTTTCAGGGTTGCTCATACCAACCAAGCTTGTCAAAGAATTTCCCCATTATTTTGGTACACGAACAGGCCTTCAGATTGTAGGACCAACGAACATAGATCTTTTGATTTATGGCGGAAGCCACTGTCGTCGTGGGGTTAGTGGAAAAGGGCGTGGGTGGATGAGGGTGTTGGTGTGGGCTTCATATTCCATTCGCTCACATCCACCACCCCACCCACACCCTTTTCCTATAACGATATAGAATAATAAACTATTTTCCTGAAAGCGTATATCAATAAACCATTTACCTGAAAGGGTAGATCAATAAACCCTTTTCAACGAGCCATAAACGCTTTTTGTTTTCAAATACCCTCAGTTTAATAAACCCTTTAAGGGTTTAGGAAGGATTTTCTACCGTACTAGGGTTTTGTATTCTAATTACGTTTTTTTACAGTGTATATGCTGTGAAGATAAATGAAAATGAAATTTTAAGTTATTAAAATCATTTAATTATTCGTAGAAAATTGACACATAAATCTCTGTTATTGAGAGTTCTACAGATAAATTAATTCTTTACACTAGTCTTCGTTTGTTCTCCAGTAAAATCTAATTTATTTACAATATGATTAATGTTTATATGATCATCAAACATAGGTAAAGTATCGGTTAAAAACAAAATTACTTTATTTTAAATGTTCATATAGAAATATATTTTTGATGTGAAGCCTTACGAAATATTCTTACCATCAGTTACATTATTCAAATGACTTTTTTCTTAAGAGAATGGATGTCAAAAAATGACTCAAACTAATGAACAGTGTTGAAAAGCAAAAGAGTAAAAACTTCGAATGAATTAATAAACCATGGATGACAACAAAAAGAAACAGATTGAGAAATCGATTGTGAAAGAAATTCGTTTTCATCGAGAAGAAGAAACTCTGTTCAAAGTCATAATCATCTATTTACACTTAAACCTGAACAATTTATTGGAAAACATCAGAAATCTATAACAGTTAACAATGTCCGACAAGTCAAGCCATATATTTGAATGTTATTCAGGCAAAGTTTATTATAGTACTTTTCATTTGATGGATGTATTGGATTGAATGGAACTTTTGATAGCAAATCTCAAAAATTGTTTTATACATTATTCTGTTGTCTTTCAACATTTTATGTTGGTTCAGAGACTACAAAAATGCAAACAATACTTATTATGTTCAATAAGAATTCACGACAAAATATAGAAAAATCACAACAACTTGCTTCTCTGTATCTGTATCTACTACGTTAAAGAGAAAGATTGAGAAATTGAACTTCTCTATAAAAAAAGCAGGTTAAAGTTGAATATGTTCACTAGAATAATAAAATCAAATTAGATAAGATGTCGCAAATTAACGAATGTACTCGAATAAATGTTCCTTTCAATGATTTTGGAATATCTCACCGAAACTAAGGTACAGATATTTGCAACTGCTTTTTCAAAAGATAATTCGTGCAATTCTTACCAAAACCTTATAAAAAGTACTGACTCCATTGATAAGTGTGGAGTGATGACCAGTTAACATCGAAATACTTTATAGCGCTACATTTTAAATTCAATTGCTTCTATACTAATGATTTCGCATCACTCTTTGAGTCTCATTTAAATGAGCATCCAAAAGAACCTTATCTTTATTTTCTTCCATATGCAATCTAAGCATCTTCCATTGAAATTCATTACAATTTCATTTTTTTTCACATAAATAAATAATTATTCAACTTTCAATATTATTATTAAGTTGAAGGAAAATGTGTCATTCATTATTTTTCTATAAACACAGTCGCACGATGTGTTTTTTTGAGGTGCACAACAAGAGCGATCGATGATTGCCATCAGTGTTTCATAGAAAGTCTACAGTTGGAGCATCAAAAGAGGACCAAAACATCATCGTTTACATAAAGTTACTCAGAACACATCTGAAAACAGAGAAAAATTGAATTCAATGTAGGTTACTTAAATTATGATTTAGTGGGAAAAAATCGAGTAAGGCTTCAAAAGCATAACACGAGCCATCTTTTTTCAAAGCAAAATACTTGAATATGTGCCTCGTAATTTCAACGAGATATTTTAAAAATATTGAGAAGTACCCTTATTGTAGTACACGCGCTACTTTTCGCAACACGATAAAAGTTCATTTCACACTATTTTCAATGAACCTGACGAGAAGCAAAAAAGCAAGAAGTCTCATTGAAACATGTGAAGATGAAAACGTTACTCTCAAAGCAAAATTTATAAGAAATACGTATTCAATCTCTCTACTTTCAAAAAATTCAACAAGACATGAACTGCGAGTAAAGGTGAATGATTGAAATTAAATTCAAAACCACTACTTGGTCTAAAACAAACTGAAAGTAAATAAAATGGTTAAAATTTTTCCTATCACTATGAAGACATTTTTGCAATCATTGTCTTCTTTAAATATGAAAGATCGCGTCAATCTTAAAGACAGAAAGACCTTACTATGCTATTTAGATATCCAAGACCTATTGAACAGTTATTAAGATTGTGTTGATTTTCTACAATGTATTCATTATATTATTCATCGCGGAAATACCATTCATTCAATCCCTCAAACAAAAAAAGCAAGCTGATGATTACCGGGAATGCTAAATCAATATACTACTCATAAATCAATAAGAAACTTCTAATGATCTTCTGTGCATAAAAGTCAAGGGAAGAGTGCTCCGTTGATTTTCTATTTCAATTCAGAAATTTTTAATGTAATGAAAAATTCAAAATATCATTATTTTCTTATTTATTTCTACGCTATTCAGCCAATCACAACGAACACTAAAAAGGTATAAGTACATCGAGATTACAATGTAAAAAAAAATAGTATTTAACAGATTTACAGTACTATAAGTAAAGTTTCATTCGCATTGTTATACTAACAATTGGTACCCCATAGCATAATATAGGCGACAAAAAAATCGAATTCTAGAATTTTGTCATCTACAGTTCTAACTAAGATGTAATACAATTAAAGTCATATTCGATGAAACAATATAGAGTAGATGTAATTCCATCATTTAAAATTTTATTTGAATACGAGCATTGTCAGAAAGACGCCGACAAGATACAGTCAACAGCCAGATCCATATCTTGAAATGGAGCATGCTGTCAGTGGATTTTTTTCTGCAAGGATGGACTCTCATATGCAGTTGGAAACCATTTGTGAACGATGCCATCAACAATACATGCAACACTGTTACCTAATGCTACGACGGCAAGACTTTCGTGCGACTTAAGAGAAAAAAGGGCTTCAGTAACAGATACTAGCATGTAAATAGCTGGCAGTGAAGCAGCCGCCGTAACACTTCGACCTAGATTGGTGTGGAACATATATGGTCCTGCATGACGAATCGCCAATACACCTACTCCCAAGAAAAATGCACCGGAGCTCATTATTGCACATGTTTTTACTAAGTTGAAGCTATGTAAAGCCGTCTAATCAACTCATCAAAACTTGAAAGCGAATGAGGTTGTATTATTAATGAGTATCTAGAAACATGATCATTATAAAAAAAGAACTTTGATAATATTTGTCTTCAACTAAATGATGTCATAAAATAAGAATATCTGAGAGAGAAAGAACACGTATATTTACTTATATTCTATGTATTAATCTTTCTCATATATCATCAACAAGGTCATAGTATTTATTCAATGACAAATTTCATCGCATTGTATAAGAGTCTGTTGTATTAGTCACAGAAATAAACGTGATTTATTTTCAAGATGAACGTAATCGACATGAAAATGTAATCAATATGTTTTACCGTATGCTTTTGATAACATTATCTGACTTGATCTCAGACAAATTGATATGAAGAAAATCTTAGGTCTCTCATCGAAATATGCTAGTAAAATATTCTGATTCATTCGTTTCATGTGAGCGTTCAAAACCAATCTGAGAGGAGTGTGAGCACCAAATTCGGGACATTCACTGATCGAAATTTTTAAGAATCTTCTTTGATAACTCTGCCTCTAAACATGAGAAGCTAAACTCTTACATGGTTTTCTATCATAAAACTGAAAAGTGCTCAAAAAATTTCTTACATCAATCAGTTTTGCCGAGGTTCTCTTAACAACGATGATTTATGATGAATGTCTGTTAAATAGGCTTCGAAATGTTTTCATACTGGAAGACATTTTTTCCAAAAATCTTTGTTAAAAATAGTTCTCATTTTTTTAGTTCGTTTTCAAACTGTCTTCACCGATTGGAGGTGCGATTTCAACTATTTTAATCTCTATTTCACACGTGTAAATCGTAAAAATTACAGACGATCACAAGTTCAAAAAACGGTCTTCTGTACTTGTAAAATACAAGAAATCAACAATTTCAACTGTTTAATAAGTTGTGGAAACGTTCCAGCTTCACTCTAATGTGTCATCGAAATGAAGAGTTTACTTTCCTAATTTTCTCTACTACAAATCTGCGCTACTGTTCACAGAAATAAAAAAACGCTCTTATCAAAAAATGGCAAAAGAAAACAGAAGAAAAATAAGATAAGAGTAGAGCAAAGCTTCGAGTCTCACGGGAGGCAGAAAAAAAGCTGGTTAATTTCTCAAATGAAGCAATCAAACACATTGTACATTAACTGTACTTAAGACAGATATAAAAAAAAGGATGCCACCCATATTAAATAAGTATCGAGCAAATATGACATGGCTGTTGTCCACATCAATACGACGATCTAGCATAGACCAGATATGCAAAAAACTTCTAGCATATTTTTACATAATATATTTGTACATTACTCTTCTTGATACTCTTATCAACAAGTAAAAATTTTCATTTGGAAAATACTCTTCATTTTTCTCAAGCGCCGCATGCTTTAATTTGTTAGTACACTCGCGAAACAGTCGACCTGACACTGTTTGATTTTAAGAGTAACCTAACCTTCTTAAACAAATCAAATTTCTTGGATATTAAATGACTTTTTGATCAAAACTTTTCTTAAACAACTTTTTCGAAATAGTGGAAATGTCATGTCACCGACGTAACATACAACGACTCAACAGTACATTGAAATTGATTATTTTCTAATTAATCATGTATTATAATGGCACTATATTCATGCGACTCAAATGAGTTTTGACACAAGCTATGTTTTAAAGACAAAAGATGTCAATATCGATCTCTTTGTTTCACTGAGATACTCTAAAAACATCGAGAAGTACACTTCTTTTAGCACACGCGTCACTTTTCATAATATGATAGCAGTTGATTCCACACTTATTCGAATGCATTTGAAGAAAAACAAAAAGGCAAACAACCGAATTAAAACTCACAACGATAAAAAAATCATTCAGACAGGAAAATTTACAATAAATATGTGTTTAATCGTGTTACTTTCAGAGAAGTGCACAAGAACTGATTTGCGAGTAAAGGCGAATGATTAAAAATTAAATTCAAAACCACTGCTTGGTGTAAAAGAAACTGAAAGTAAATAAAATGGTTAAAACATTTTCTACCACTATAAAGACATTTTTGCTATCATTGTCTTCTCTAAATATGAAAGATCGCATTAATCATGAAGGCAAAAGGGCCTTACTAAACTATTTAGATACCCGAGGCCTATTGTACAAATATTAAGATTGTGTTGATTTTCTATAAATTATTCATTATATTATTCATCACTTAGATAACATTCATTAAATCTCACCAATACGAGACATAAGCTGATGATTACCGGAAATCTTTCATGAATATATAATTAATAAACCAATAAAAAACTTCTACTGATCTTCTGTGTAAAAGAATCAAGGAATGTGTACATATATGATTTTCTATCTCAATTCCGAACTTAGAGTGAAATAAAAAATTCAAAATATAATTAATTAATCATTTATTTTGACGTTATTCAGCAAATTACAAACAAACCCAAAAGGATATAAATCAAGATTAAAATATTAAAAATATCTAGTTATTCAAGACATTTACAATATTAGAGGTATAGTTTCATTCACATTTATATAGCGTATATTGGTACTCTATAGGATTTTCTAGGATGAAGCAAAATTAAATTTTACGATTATGTCATCTGCAGTCCTAGNTAATATGTCGTAGAATTAAAGTGATGTTCAGTAAGACAATATAGAACAGATATCCTTTCAGCATTTTAAATTTTATTTGAATGCGAGCATTGTCAGAAAGACGCCGACAAGATATAGTAACCAGCCAGATCCATATCTTGAAATGACACATGCTGCCAGTGGATTTTTTTTCTGTAATCCTGGATTTTCGTAAGCAGTTGGAAACCATGTGTGTGCTATGCCATCAAGAATACATGCAACACCCGTAGCCAGTGCCATAGCAGCAAGACTTTCTTGCGACTTAAGAGATAACAGTGCTTGAGTAACAGGTACTAGCATATAAACAGCTGGTAATGAAGCAACCGCCGTAACACTTCGACCTAGATTGGTGTGGAACATATATGGTCCTGCATGACGAACCGCCAATACACCGATACCCCAGAAAAACGCGCCGTAGCCCATTATCGCACATGTTTTTGCTAAACTGAAGCTATGTAAAGACATCTATTCAAATAATCGAAATTTCAAAGCGAATGTAGTTGTATGATTTGAAGGTATCTAGAAGTATGATCATTATATAGAAGGAATTTTGATAATATTTATCTTCAACTAAATGATGCAATGAAATAAGAATATTTCAAAGAAAAAGAAAAAGCATATTTACTTTTATTTTATCTAGTCATGTTTCTCGCATATGATTAACAAGGTCATGGTATTTATTCAGGAACAAATGCCATTGGATTATATAAGAGTGTGTTGTATGAGTCACGGGAAAAAAA